>CABFWB010001124.1:144435-185011 GCA_902151455.1 Timema bartmani | reverse complement strand
TTTGAATATTTAACTTAATGAAGTCATTATAAGCAAAATAGTGCGAAGCTGAAAATGTGATAGTTTTCATTGTATAGTTTGATTAGTGTGATAAGTAAAAGTTATACAGAGTCTTGGTTCTAGATAATATAAATCCCTTTTCATTGGTGAAAACCGATTTCAAATCCATAAAACTGTTTTGTCACAATATTTACTCTTGTAATACCATGTTTTTATGGGTGAACGAGTGTTGACCGGCCCCTTAAGTGAATAAAATAAGTATATTCTGGAACACTTCCAAACTCGTAATGTGGAGCTCGAATGTTTTACTTTTAGTGTTAAATTAATATATAATATTATTAATACTTTAATTTACATTAATATTATAAATTATAATTTATACTGGTGTTAGATGAATAAATAATAATTATACTTTAAATTAATATGTATTAATTTAAGTATTTATTTAACACTAATATGCATATAAGTTATATGAATATATAATATAATTATTATATACATAATATTAATACCTAAATTTACCTACCTATTTAAATATAAGTCTATGTATACATATATAAATAAATATAATAAATTTATACATATATTTATGTATCGTATCTATATAGATATACGAGTATATATTATATTTATATAATGATACATAGGCTACGCCTGAGAGGATTGATTGAACCGTCTGCCTTGTCCTCACAAGTTTCCGAAAGTGATACTGAGTCTAGACCAAGTGTCTTTAACCCGCGGCCCGCATAATATATTTTGCCGTCCACTGGCTAGTGAAAAATATAAAATTATTTAAAGAGAAAGAATGACAAATACATATTTATATTTTAGATAATTAAATCATAAACTAAATACGTATTTCAATCTATTTTATAAACTATTTTTGCATTATATGCTAAGAAAAATACTACGTTTTTATACAAATTTATCTCAAACCGACAAATGACTACTCTAGTGGACGAAGGAGAGAGTACTATTTCGGGTGCGTCCGAACAAGTAGAGTCTCGTGTTCGCTCCTCACCACCGAGACACACGGGACGCCAAAAGAAAATAATGCATATATTAAGTGTTTAGTCCTAATATTGTCGGTACAGTATTGTGGGCCGTAAGCCAACAATAGACATAAACTCTATCCTTTGCACCTTAAAAGGTTGAAGACCCCTTGGTCTAGACATTTGTGAATCTCGATGAAGAGGCCCATTACTAACCTATCAGAGTGCATCGACAATTATTGGACACTTGCTCTAAAATACATCTCATGTGTGCGATTCCTCTCGGGTAGCCTCGTGTGAGACACACGCAGTCGCATACAGGCCTGATCAGATATATTTGTACGTGATGCTGTTCCTCGGGTACAGGGAAAACACAGGGTTGGCTAGCACCAATAAAACAAACATCGAGTTCTTGAACAATGGGAAGCTTTGGGGAAGAAGTTTCTCTTCAAGGCATCCGACCGTGTTGTCGCCTCCATCACAGAATCCATACTTTGGGCTGTCACTTCATTATTTATACACATGACAGTCCCCTAAGTACACCGTACAGTTCCGGCAGGAATCTTGTATTTTGTTAATGTACATAAAGACTAAGCATTCCCTCCAGGCGTCACAAAGATATTAGACAACCTCTGCCTCTTCGAACTCGGAAGTCCTCCTATTCCGCTTCCATTGGAATATTCGTCTCCTCCTTTCATTGGAATATAACGGTCTTTAACACTTCTTCGCCGTCATCGGACACCTGATTCAGCTTGCCACGTGAAGAGAGGTCCAAACCATTTCTCGAACTCTCCTCAATCACAAGACATCTCCATGGTCTCACCGGATAGTTTCTACTTCCTAGACTGGTCTTGTGCCGGGTTAAAAGTATTTAGCCGGCACATTCAAGCATACATAACACCAATAAATACTGCAAGGAGTATCTGAAACAATCTGCTGCAGTTGACTTACCATAGCCCGACTAGTTAGCGCCCTTCTTCACAGTCACCTGATGCCGAACCACAACTCACTCCGTTTGATCTGACATAGCCCAAACAATGAAAGACGGACTCTGTATCCACCTTTAAAACTACTTCGCGCTTGGCACCTTTTCTGATGATTCTTGTATTGGATTGGTGGACCTTCCCCCCATTCCATATTCTAGTAATGTGCTAGTTTTGATGCATATATATACAGCTCATCTGGTCTGAAGAAAATGTACTACAATTTATGTATTACTTGTAAGCTGGTTTTCTCTCTGTCCAATGCGTGGGGATCATCCACTTGTCAGCCGCCTGGTCAAGACCCTACAAGATGGTGGATCAATCACTCACCTACGGTCAAAGGAGCTAGCGCCCCGCCATTGTATGATGTAATATCTTCAGTTTATATCAATTGCTAGGCCCTGACTTGGGCACATGGAGTTAGTTATATTTGATTATTTGGGTTTGATTAACTCATTAGCAATCCCAGAACGGGATCTTCCTAATCTCTTGCTAATGAAGCACGTTGCGTTCTAGAGACGTCTCTCTTATACTACTTTTTAAATGTCGCATAGCGACTAATAGTGCAAGCTAGGGTTATTTATCTGTTATGTTCTGGTTAGCTTAATAAGTTGTCCCGGTATGGGATCTTCCTAAATTACTTTGCAAATGAGGCGCAAAGTATTCTAATAATGCCTGTCTTGCAGTACTTGTTGTGAGTCGCTTAACGACTATTAGTGTTATTCAACTAATATTTGGTTTGTTTTGGTAGAGCTTAATGTAGCTTTGTTATCTAATGCCTATATTAATCCGCCTGTTTAGCTGACATTTATAAGCGCTCGGCCCATGTAGCATCGGTTTAAGTACGATTACGTTGGAGACCTAATTAGGGCGATAGTTTCTAGTTGGGTATGTTTTCTCTATTTGTGCGTTTGCCTTTCTTGGTTGGCAACCTATGGTGGGTCCATTGTATGAGCCAGGTATGGCTCACGTTTTTAATACTTTCTTTGTGGTTAGCCGGCATCCTTAAGATGCTTGTAGAGCTAGTAGTTGAAGTTTTAAGGTTTGCCTTGCTATAATATTTTCACTATAAACAAGATTAATTCTAGATATTGCAACTCCCCTGGGGATTCCTATTTGGGATTAGCCCCTTCTTTTGTTTACTTGATTATCTCGGCTGCCCGTGGCCTTGGTCTGGACGTTTACATATAAGGCTCTCAAACTAGCCTTCCTTGTGTGCTCGCAAGTTCAATAACTATTCTATGTCTCTATTTAACTTTACCTGTATCCATTATAACAAATAGTAACTTCTTAAAGAGGGCTGAGACCTGCCCTGTTCGGATTGAATATATTATACTGCTATCTGTAGCTAGTTGCTGTAGTTTTCCAAAAACGATTCTTGCACTTATAATCGTACTAGTTAGTACTAACTTTACGGGGGCACTTCCCATTATTATATATTGTTTAGACTTACCACCATGTCAGACAAATCTACTGACTTCTGTGAATTGTTGAGCAGGCGCACTCTCTCTAAGAAGTTACAGTGTAATTGACCTTTACAAGTACTAATTTAGTCTGTCGGGCTAGACAACCATTTAATTTAAATTTAGTACGCTGTTTTATATCTCTAAATCATAGTGTTTATTTGTATTGAGTCCGTTTGGGACATTTCTTCCCGTTAAACTTGTTTGTGCTTATAAATTAAGTTAGATAACAGCGACAGCCAATTCGTATATACTCTTATGTGTATCTTCTACTTTGTCTTATATAAAACATTATTTCACCTATTATTTACTATGTTATATGGTCAACTCCTTTACATCCTAAACCGTGTTACCTATATATACTTGTACTACCTCTAAGACACGGACCTTAGGGAAGTATCTTAGATGGTTCAGTCTTGACTGAATCAACCTCTTAGTCAGGACTTATACAGTTCCTCCTTCTTAGAGTGTTCTTTACTGAATCAACCTCTTAGTCAGGACCTTTATAGTTCCTCCTTCCTAGACTGGTCTTGACTGAATAAGCCTCCTAGTCAGGACCTTTATAGTTCCTCCTTCATAGACTGGTCTTGACTGAATCAATTTCCTAGTCAGAACTTATACAGTTCCTCCTTCCTAGACTGGTCTTGACTGAATAAACCTCCTAGTCAGGACTTATACAGTTCCTCCTTCCTAGACTGGTCTTGACTGAATAAACCTCCTAGTCAGGACCTTTATAGTTCCTCCTTCCTAGACTGGTCTTGACTGAATAAACCTCCTAGTCAGGACCTTTATAGTTCCTCCTTCATAGACTGGTCTTGACTGAATCAATTTCCTAGTCAGAACTTATACAGTTCCTCCTTCCTAGACTGGTCTCGACTGAATCAACCTCCTGTTCAGGACCTATACAGTTCCTCCTTCTTAAACTGGTCTTTACTGAATCAACCTCCTAGTCAGGACTTATACAGTTCCTCCTTCCTAGACTGGTCTTGACTGAATCAACCTCCTGTTCAGGACTTGAGTTTCTTTCTGGCAGCATAGCTAATATTCTATTCTCACTAAACTAATTAATGTAACATTTATTTTGTCAGCCCTGTACCGCTGGTCACGCGAACTAAATGTCACTTTTATTTAGTGTGGTTTACCTGTGAAGTAAGCCTTGGGGTTTCAATGTCGGTCGAGTGCATATAGGTGTGATTTTTTCCCTACATTCTTCCTTACTCTCCCTTTACCCGAATACAGATGCAATTCCTTTAAATTATATCTTATTCATCGCTACCTCATTCTATTACAAAGCCAGACATCTTTAATGTAGCTGTTATTTAATACTATTTTAAAATATTTTCTATGGATACATGATAGTAAGACTTTAATTTTATATTTAGAAAATTACTATTCACGAGTGTCCTTAAAATATTTTGAGCACTAGTTGAAAAAAATCGAATATATTACAATTCCGGTCAGCGACAATTCCGATCAAGAGAAAATTTGCGACATTTCCTGTCAATTGATTGAAATTTAATTTTCAAGGTCTTTATTTTATTTAAGGTTGTGGTGATTGCGGTCATGCAGATAAACATGAAAACATAGTTACAAATAATGTGAAAACCAGCATGCTTCCATGAACTGCGAAGAAGTAGTTTTAGATGAGGAAATTTTGAATATGAGTGATGGATTATTATTATTATTTTTATTATTTAGCACCGCGTTCGAGCTACATGATTAAGTACTAATTACGCTAATGGGTTAGGAATTGGGAAGGTTGAATTCAAAGGAAGTGAACCCGCATTTTCGTGAAGGGAGAGTGGAAAAACATTTAGGAAAAACCACCCCCAGTTCACCAGACCGAGATTTGAGCCTTGATCTCCGTGTCCTCGGCAGTCTAGCCCAACACGAAACTAGCGTGATGAGAGATGGAAGCAATTTTCTTTATCAGATGAAAGAACAGAAGACAGGATCATAGTTTTTGCTGGAAGCAAGGGAAGAGAATGCCTAAAATCTTTAAAGCATTTCTGTATGGGTTGTACTTTTCGGAGCTGTAGCAAACAGTTCTGCCGGATGTACTCGGTCTGACTTGTGAAGCAACGAAGCAGAAACTAATCTGGTACCTGTTCTGTTTGCACTACTGCCAAACAAAAAGAAGGATACATACGTGCGTTTGTTTCGCTTGATACTTAACTCTATTCCCGAATGGGACCCACATAAATTTAATATGGACTTTTAATCAGCAGCCATATCAGCTCTGAAACAAGTGTTACCTTCTGTTGAAGTCAATGGCTGCTAAAGTAGCCCCATGGCTGCTGGCCATGACTGCCCCATGGCCATGACTGACTGCTGACGGCTTTGAAAAGCTACCAGACCAAATTATGTATCCCTACGCCGAACCATATGATCTGCAAAAACATGTGTTTAGCAGCTGTTACTTCTGACAGTAAAAATTTAGGTATATACCTAAATGTTGACTGTCAGAAGTCAGCTGTGAACTGTCAGTCAGCACCAAAGAAGCCATGGGGCTACTGTACTTGTAGAGAAGTGTAAGAATAAAGTATGACTAAAAACTACACGGAATACGATGAAGTAAGGCTCAATGTTAGAATGTGTGCAGCGCTGACTTTCCTAAAACCTGAAGATGTTGGTGAAGAATGGTTGCTGATTCAAAACGAGGCTCCTAAAAACGAGAAGCTGCAATCATCCTCTGACTATTTCCTAAAGCAATGGCTAGAAAATCCGCAAATACCTGTGTAAGTCTGGAGCTGCAACCAAAGACGTCACAAGGGCAAACAACGCGGTTGAAGGCTGGAACCATAAAATAAACAGCTTGTCTTGGAAGGCCTAGGCCAAACTTGAAAAAGTCTTACTATCCCTCAAGTCCCAAGGTCGAAAATTGTAATCAAAGGTATCTACGCATGGAGATGGACCTGGAGAGGAATAAGAGGAGGAAATGTTATGTGAAACTGGATGAAAGGATTGACAGAACTCTTAAGAAGTACGAGGAAACGAGGGATATGAAGACATTCTTGAAGGCCATGGCGCACATCCAGAAACTGGATTGATAAGCTGAGATTGATGAAGCATTTTAAAGAAAAATAAATATAATATTATTCTAGTTAATGACAAAGAAAAACTTATGAATTTGTAAAAAAACAAACAAAAAAAAACCACTAGGTTATGATATAATATTGACAAGGAAAAAAAATTTTTTTTAAACACGCTGAAGTAATCTGGACGTGTATAGAAGGCCTTATTACATTGCCATTCCTAAGCCTGGAGAATGTGTGAAGGGAATCAAAAACATTACAAGCCCCACGCCTCCTGAAAAAATTCAGACCGCATTTATTGTCAATGACCGCAACTGTCACTCCCTTACTTACAGGTTTATGTTTTGCTTATTTGTATCTCTTGGCCGGAATTGTCGTTGACAGCAATTGTCGTGACACCAAAAAAATCTTGGTTTTACTTAATACTGTATGTACTGATTACATTGATTAAACTTCCTTCCTCCACCCCCTTAACCCCGGATGCACTCATTAATAAAACACTTCATCAGGAGGTTGAATACTTTCTATAGCTCTCCTACGTTTCTTGAAGGTATAATTTTTTTAATGGGAGGCTCTAGATTCCCCTCTTTCATAATCTAATTCTCACGCGTTAAATTATAATTACTATTTATATATTAGGACTAGGTTAGGCCTGTCACGAATGAACACCAAGTTTTTATATTACACTCATTCTTTCTAGACAGAGAAAAGCAAAGAATAATCCCACCAACGAGCCGCATATACATCTGCAATGTTTTAGAGACGTTAATTTATTCACGCAATAAAATGGAAACCTCAAGTGCAATGCTACGAGTGAAAAGAATGTTGGAATTTCGCTCCCCTGGTTAATTTATATCATATTAAGAGGACATTGGTTTGGTTTTAGTTGGTGCCAATAAACAAATATTTATACACAAGTTAGTACATTTCCTGAAATACTTGTCACTGGGATTACTGCTTAGTATCAGGTGGAAGTACTGATTCAAAGTGAGGTTTTCCACCGCGTCTTGGTACCCTTTTGGGCTGTACGCATACATAAATTACGCTAATGGAATGTGGAGGAAGATATAATTTGAGAGGAAACTTACCCCCATCTGCGTGGAGGGAAAGTGGGAGACCATTTAGGAAAAACCACCCTCAGTACACCTGACCGAGACTCGAACCCTGATCTCCCTATCATCAGCAGTTTAGTATCACACAAGAGGGGTGCGTTGGCACATGTGACCACCTGTGTGGATTTGATTTATATTAAAATTTGAAAGCTGGGTGCTAATTTTACGCTGAAGTATGTGCACATTTTAATTTGCTTGTTTTGAAACTGCTAACCGTTTTACATAATATATTTTTTCAAATAAAATAAATTAAATCATAACTTTAATTGATTTTGATGACAAAATAAACGTGATCTCTACTTTCTTTTTGTTTGCTCCGCATCTTATTACCCATCAGGGCTGTGCACATTTTACTACCCTAATGGGTAGAATTTAGAGTAAGTTTACCTGTATTTGCGTGGAAGGAGAGTTAGATATAATTTAGGAAAACCTACCGTCAGTTCATGGTTTCGAACTCCAACCTTACCGTTTCTGGCAATCCAAACCAAACGAGTTGGACATTAGACCGTGGCTCCACCTGTGTGGGAATATTCTAACCACACACCGATACAAGCTACGAATTATTATTTAGGGCGATAGTTTCAAGTTCAAAAAAATATATTATTTTATAAATATTCATCGATTTCCCGAACCTTATTTAGAGGTGGAAAAAATACATGCAAGCCGTTATTAATTTATACCTGAATATTTTACAAAATAGTGGCTACACTTAAAAAAATAAAAGCACATTTTAATAAATGTTAAAAAGATAAGTTGAATAAATTTTGATTTATTTTAGTTCTGTTTAAAATATAGGATTAATGTTCTTTTGGTTATAAAACTTTAAATATAAATATTTTAATTACATAAATACTAGTTGATACCTTTCACCTCCTTTCCCGCGTGGACCATAATTTGAAATAACAAACCACTTTTAAAAAAATGGTGATTTATGGTCGTGTGCAACGCATCTCAGAACCCTGGTAGGCGACCTCCTTAATCACTTACTTTAATAATGATCAACTTGTGTGCACAATCATAAGCCCGTTCATAAACCTTTTGGCCACCAGCTGACAGAATGTCATCTCCTTTCTTTTCCATGCTTTGTTTTAAACCTAACAAAGTCAGTCCAAGAGATATGGTCGTCACGCCACGTAAAGTAAAAACACTAAACTATAATATAAGGTTTCATTATAACTATTAAGGTTCAATGTCACTGCTACCGTGGGCTGCAGTAAGTTGGACCAGCATTTTAGAACATTCTTTATTGGTTTTCCCCACTGTAAAATATCAATAATTAGGATTGCCAACTTTTCAAATCTGAATAAAGGTCGTTTGCCAAAGGCGCAGCAAGAGCATGTGATATTTTACTTTTATACTTCTAAAATTTAATTATTTTATTTGGGGGTATGCGAGTCCACTTCGAGTTTGAAAGAAAACATCCGAGTTTTTTTCCCCGAGTTCGAGTAATATAAAGCAATAAATATTTCAAGTTGAATTTCTGTAATAGATCCATTCATAAATTTTAAGTACGAACATAGATTTTTATAGGATGAAACTTTTTTTTTGTGAAAAAACTATAATCACACAAACTCGGATTTTTAAATATACTCAATATAATAATTGTAAAATTTTTATTAATTAGACAAAAGGAAATTTTTAGTGTCTTTTATTTGCTATAAAATAATGTCTTAACAATTAATACATTTAATTATACTCGGAATTCTCGAGAAAAAATCGAGGATTCATAGTACTCAAATTTTTCGAGTTTTGTAAAAATCTCTGAGTTGAGTTCGAGCATTTACTAAAACTCGACTCGACCTCGAGTTTTCGAGTACTCGCCCACCCTTAATTTTATTGAATGTTCATAATATTAGTGTAACAATTTTTATAAGGGTTGTAGCATATATTGTTTTTGGCGAGAGGGTTCCTTTGGTCTAAAAATTTTTTGAAATCCCTTAGCTAGATCATGTCTGAGTAAATTCTATGGAGTGTACTTTCAACGGCGCCATTTCTATTGTGTCGTTCAAGAGGCACCTCTTCAAGTGACACATGTGACCGAGTGTCATTGACAGGACTGGGGACTTATGGGAGCCCACATTGTTAGATAGGGCAGGAACTGATAAGTGCGAGGGTCTAATGGCCCATAGGGATCGAAAAGACACTTGTACTCCCTAACCCTTCCTTCTGCTTATACATCGCTGCACGATACATTTCAAAATAACATTTTAAAATGAATTTGGAATAATTTTTTAGCAAACAAAATTTAGAGTCAATTTTTCTCTTGTTAAATAGTTTATACAAACCGGTAGGGTTAGATGTGTTATCGTACCGATCCTAAAGGCTGTAGTTTGATATCCATCTGCTTTCACTCTGCCCGCCCTTTCACTCTCCTTTCACCTTCTTACCCCCTTCTACCCTCTGTTACCCGCCTCGGTGGCGTAGTTGGCTAACGCGCTAGTCGTGTTGAGCTCGACCCCCGAGGACGGGGAGATCGAGGTTCGAATCTCGGTTGGGTGAACTGGGGGTGGTTTTTCCTAAATGGTTTTCTTGTCTCCCTCTTCACGCAAATGCGGGTTCACTTCCTCTTAATTCAACCCACCCAATTCCTAATCCATTAGCGTAATTAGTACTCAAGCGTATAACCCGAACGGGTAGTAAGACGCGGTGCTAGAAATTAAATTAAATTAAATTAAATTAATAAACGATAATTAAAAAAAACAATGTTATATTGACATTACCATATTAAGTAAAAATAGGATTTAAGTAATGCCCAGTTCTTTGATTAAAATATCTGCAAACAAGCAAGTTTACAAAAAGTAAACGCTAATATCTATAAAAGGGGTTCAATCAGCCGAAAAAATTAAATGTAAGTAAATGTATGAACGACACAGCTGAAATATTTACGGGTTTAAACTATCGATGGTCATTAGTCACAAGATTGACTGCCTTCAACTTTTTCAGATTTTGTTTAGCTCTCTAGACCACAAGATTTGAAAATATACATATTATTTAACAACTTACAAACATCATTGTTTTATCATTAATACCAGTTGTATAAAAATTAACAATAATTTGTTTCTTTGTTCAATTTGTAAAATTCTTCTCAGGATTAGAAATATGAATTTTTATCCTGATTTAGTAAAAAAAAAAACACCTCGCTATAACCCGACAGGGATTCATACCCCCGACCTCCGCGTCACCGTCAGACCAGATTAAACTATAACACTTTGCTCCCTGTGCACACTGATGTGAGTAAATATGAACTGGATATCACGGATTCTCTCTCAATATTATTTTCTCTTTGAATACATATATATGCTCCTTAGTAACCAGCTTTACGATCAATATGTCGTTTCACTTTAAAACCAGATTTCCTGTCTTCAAGATGATATAACAAGCACATATGATATATTTATTGGATAATCCGATACAAATCTATGCATATTGCATAATTTACGTTAATCGGTTAATAAGTGAATGGAACTGAAGTATTTACGAGCTATAAGATATATCAATTTATATTCTTTAAATTGAAAAATGACACCTGGACACGAAAATCGAACCTGGGACTTTCCCGTCCGTAGACTAAACTGTAGACTGCGGGGAGATTGGTGCTCAAATCCCAGTCTGCTGTATTGTGGGCGGTTTTTACTAAATGGTTTTCTACTCTACAGAAATATGAGCTCACTTCCTTTAAATTCAACCCCATCTTCGTCGTCAATGCGTTAGCGTATGCATATAGGATGGACGGGTAGTAAGATGCAGTGCTAAAAGTAAAGAGGATTAAAAAAAAGGTATGGTATCATTATATCACTAAACTACAAATTGCATAAGTACACCTTAACTTACGTAAAACATCAAATAAAGCCTTTTAAAAAAAATTAGAGTGCCTTATGCGCACTTTCTAAACACACAAATACTAATTATCTGACTTACAAACTAACTTAATTTAGAAAATTAGTCTAACAATACACACTAATAGCCCGTCCCTACATCTAAATGTTTGCTCATTAGATTTCAGGATGAACCTAAGAGAAATAGTAATTATATTTGTCATCGCCACTCACTATCTTTTAGACCTAGGCCACACAGAAAGTGATTTTGAGTGATAAGCTGCATCTAACTTTGGCGCGGGAAAAGCAAACTCATTGAATCATTTGGGGTTGTCTGCACTGCAACAGTTCTCTACAGCTCATTGCTCAATACAGTTCAGAAATAAACTCATTGAATCAATTGGGGTTGATCATCACTGCAACAGTTCTCTACAGCTCATTGCTCAATACAGTTCAGAAATAAACTCAGTGAATCATTTGGGGTTGTCTGCACTGCAACAGTTCTCTACAGCTCATTGCTCAATACAGTTCAGAAATAAACTCAGTGAATCATTTGGGGTTGATCACACTGCAACAGCTCGCCATCCTCGAGCTTATAGATATAGGCTCGATGCTCACTGCCGTTCAGAAACAAACTCTTTTTCTTTCTTTAGCACCGCATCTTACTACCCGTTCGGTTTATACGCTTATGTACTAATTACACTAGTGTTTTTAAGGATAAGGAAGATTATATCTATAGGAAGTGTGCCTGTATTTGCTTGGGGAGAGAGAGAGAGAAAGTGAAAACTATTTTGTAAAAACCACCCCCAATAGGCCTACACCCGATTGAGATCCGAACCTCGATCTCCCCGTCATAAAAAGTTTAATCTACTAGGCGAGTAGTGCCCTAGAACATGCGGCCATCGAATCGTGAAGAAACAAACTCATTGAATCAAATTAAATTCATATTTAAGGGCCAAAAGGACCTCCAGTGCAGCTTGGGAAGAGGCTTGCAATTAAATAATCAATCTTGATTGTGAGTCTCTTGTTACTTAACAGTATTTACTGTATACACACTTTGTGTGTGGTTGAAGAAATACTTGTAAATAATCGAACAGAACTAAACTAGTACATATGAGTTAAAAGTAATAAACTAACAAACCATGACAATACCATAATCATAGAAATGTGAGCAAGCCCACAGCTGTCCTCACAGCTATATTATATCTGGCTAAACAAACGCTCAACTCAACGACGCTTATAGCTAAAAATCGCTTTATGTGTGGGTGTTGCGTTAACCTTAGTTTTGTGGTCGACCATTCTAACCACCTATCCAAGAGGATAGGTAATTAAAGTAGGTCTATTCTTTCTCGGAATTAGTTTTCGGAAACCCCGCACTAAAATTCCCCCCAGCTTGTATATATACTACTTTGTGTTCGCCCTGTGGACAGTAATAATAATCAATACGCCCGAACACTATCAGGCCAGGGTATCGTCGAACACATTCCCTATATATATTTTAACTCCATGTGTATGTGTTTTTTTTTACCCACAAAGAGAACAATAACTCCCGCCGAGGGGCTGCCTACGCCAGGGGTGCGGCTGTTTTTATGCGAGTCCTCTCCCTACCGGTACAGTCAGGGACAAATCTTGTTTATTAATTTACATTTTACTAGGGGACACGTACATGATTTTTATAACATTACGAGGATTATTTACTCGTCCTAGCAAATAGGGAGGTAAGAAGGATGGCCACAGCGAATAGATAGTTATGGAGGATGGCCACAGCGAATAGATAGTTATGGAGGATGTCCACAATAAATAGATAGTTATGGAGGATGTCCACAATAAATAGATAGTTATGGAGGATGTCCACAATGAATAGATAGTTATGGAGGATGTCCACAGCGAATAGATAGTTATGGAGGATGTCCACAGCGAATAGATAGTTATGAAGGATGTCCACAATAAATAGATAGTTATGGAGGATGTCCACAGCGAATAGATAGTTATGGAGGATGTCCACAATGAATAGATAGTTATGTGAGGATGTCCACAGCGAATAGATAGTTATGGAGGATGTCCACAATAAATAGATAGTTATGGAGGATGTCCACAGCGAATAGATAGTTATGAAGGATGGCCACAGCGAATAGATAGTTATGGAGGATGTCCACAATGAATAGATAGTTATGGAGGATGTCCACAGCGAATAGATAGTTATGGAGGATGTCCACAATAAATAGATAGTTATGGAGGATGTCCACAGCGAATAAATAGTTAAGGAAGATAGACACTAGTTCGATCCCAAATGTTACCTAAATAATGGAGTATTGGTGGTGGTGGTGGTGGTAAGTGAACTTGATGGCATTTAATGGGAAATTATTTAAATAAAAAAATACCTAGTTGAATTTCGCGATGCCCATGACAAATATTCGATCGTAGTTGAGATGAATATAAATGTAAAACTAAACTAAATGATTCTACTGAAGTAATATTTTATTTATTTGGGTGAGTAAAGTTTCTTTTGCTATAAAACTACAAAAATATTGGTGTTAAATTTGCGCTCTATTGTATCCCACCTTATATACCTCAAACTCCTCGGTGTGAGCCCGCAAGCGAGCTATACCGACCGAGTGGCCACCGTCGTTAGCGGTAATAGTGCCAACATTTGCGGATAGAGGGTGTCATTTGGTCAGTACAAGGAGCCTCCCAACCGTTAATCTCATTTTTCTAAACTGGAGCTGCTACTTATTTATTCAAATAGCTCCTCATTTGTCCTCACGAGGCTGAGTTTGACCTCGTGAGGACCCCCTTCCTTACAGATTAATTTTGGAACCGTCAGGGATCGACCCCTTGAGCACTGTATCTGTAGCCAGAAACTCTTACCACTAAACCACAGAGGTGGTTCCTTATATACCTAAATAATAATAAAATAAAAATTTAGGGATATTTTCATTCTAAGAATGTAGAAAAGTAGTTTATCATCATCATGGAGAGCTTCCAGCCTCTGGCTGGGTCTGTTTGGAACATAAGCCTCTCCACCGCCTCCTTTCCTCCCACTCCCTCTCTCCCTCCACCTAGGTCCAGTCCTCTCTTCTCTCCTCCACACTCTTCCTTACTCCCTTCAGCCATCTGTCCCTTGGTCTTCCTCTCGTAGTATTGGTTAATCAATGACTAGTTTTATTGTCACTTTACTGAATACCGCCGCTACGCAGAAGTAGACCATAAGCATGTATTATTTAGCACCGCGTCTTACTACCCGTTCGGGTTATACACTTAAGTACTAATTACGCTAATGGATTAGCAATTGGGAAGGTTAAATTTAGAGGAAGTAAACCCGCATTTGCGTGGATGGAGAGTGGAAAACTATTTAGGAACCCCCCTCCCCCCCAGTTCACCCGACAGAGATTCGAACCTCGACCTTCCCGTCCTCGGTGGTCTGGCTCAACACGACTGGCGCGTTAGCCAACTACGCCACCGAGGCGTGTCATAAGCATGTAATATACCTTTTCCGCCCTGTCTACTGGGTCACGCACTTTAAACATGCAGGTGGAGAAGGTTAAGATTAAGATGAAATGTACTCCGATTTGCTTGAAAGGAGAGTGTGAAACCGTTTAAAAATACATAGACTACACCTTAATTACACCAAACTAGGATTTGAACCCTTACCTCCCTGTCATCGGCGAACTAGATTAAGTGAGCCGGAAATGTGCGTTTGGATAAAATTCTTTTCATAGAGAGGGTTCTTATTCTGTACAGTTCAATTTTCATTAGAAAGGCTTTTAGAAAAATACAAATTTATTTTACTGTGGCCAAAATTGAGAAAACCTTACTATTTCATTAATGCTATTTTATAAGTGTTGATAATCTCTATCAAAAGTGACAGTTGTATATCACATGAATAAACGTATGCATACGTGAAACTAGATCAAGTAACTTTTTAATACATCAGTAAAAGCCCTTTATATTAAAATTTGTCTGTAGTTGCAGTTTATTGTTTTATAATAAAATTAATTATGGCCGTGCAATTATAGGTTATCGCAATGTTCATAATGGGCGTCATAATTACATCTTTGGTGTCTTATTCAGATTATTTTTAACTTTGTTAAGTTTAGTTATTATATTAACACGGTTTGAATACCATTCAATCTAATTTCAAAATATTTATCTTTTAAGACGTGTATTAATTACAACTTGCAAATGTGTGGAATGCCAGGCCTCCACCGTGGTTCGGATCCCACGTTAAACTGTAGATCCTCCATTTCATCTCACAATCACCCTACCATTATACATTAGTGTGTGTATAACCCGAACGGTTAGTAAAACGCGGTGCTAATAATAATTAATAATAATAATAATAATAATAATAATAATAATTTATCTTTTTATTTGGCTTTTAACCCCATTATAATAATTTTCAGGTATTTAACTATTTAGTAATTTAAATTATTTATTTTTCTCTTAATATATTCTATTTTACCTTGCAGTGCCAACTATAAGCAGTTTTAGACCTTTTGACAATATACTGCGTTTTATATAAAAAGCTAGTAAACTTTCGTCCTTGTTTTAAAGTTTAAATAATGGACTCACCTAAACAAAAAAAATGGAAGTATAGGCAAGCGTGTGTCCAAGCTTTGCTGTAAAAAAAAAAGAAGTGAATAACTGTTTTAAAATTTCTTAAATGTAAAACACAGTTTTTTTTTAGAGAGAATACTAAATTTAAAAGCACACACACACACACACACACACACACACACACTATGATAAGGTTGAAAGTAATAGATTTTTTAAATTAATGCATTAAATTAGTATAACATTTTATTCAACTGAGTGATTATGTTGTTATGTAGGCCTATTCGTGGATTCCTGAACTCAAATTTTTGTAATAATGCTCAAGTGTAATTTTGAAATGGTTGTACTTGCGAATAAAGTGCGCCAACCCCCTTTAGCCTTAAGGCCATTGCATGATTTATTGTTAATATCGCTTTATCGGTTAATGCCATTTAATGTGATAAGTAGTGTTTGCTGCTCGTGTTGGTATTTCATATTAATGGTTTCGGCCTGAATGTGATGAACAAGAATTTTTTTTTTTGACATTTTAAGCTACAGTCATATCGCATAAAACAACTTTAAATCAAATATTTCTATGTAAATCTATTTTTGGGCGTTCACGAGCAAAGCCATTCGCTTTTGCAGTTGTCACTTTTGACAGATGGAGTTAATTTTACCCCGTACTGGTTGGCTCATCCAGTCTGGCCTGGCATTAACGGAGAGGTCAGGCTGTTGTGATTTTCCTAAATTACTTTACACACTCTCTCTTCGCGCAAATATATGTACACTCCGTTTACAGTGAAAGCTTTCAGTCTTTCCTTGACGGACTCCACTATGGCCCTATCATATAAGCTGCACTATAGCGTAAACAAGCAAGGTAAGTTTGCTACCTTTCAGGGTAAACGTAGTGTACATTTCCTCTCAATTCATCCCTATCCCATTAACGTAATTTCATTTTTACTTATTTGAGGTACTAACGTTCACTTTATAAACAAACTGATCATAATCAACACACGACTTATAGACTGACTTAAAACTAGACCAGACACAACATCCAGTTCCCGGCCGTTAAATCATCACTATGAAAGGGTACACCCACATTTCACCAAAGATAAATATTTCGACCATGCTGGTAATCAAACCTAGGATCCTTAGCTCATTAGCATGATTAAATGCGTACATCCTGGATGGGCAATGAGATGAGGATCAAATAAAAATAGCTATATTTAGAACGGTGATATAAATATGATTACTATTTGTCAATGTTGGCTACTTTATGTAGATTTCTGATAGATTCTAAAAGGCTCTTATTATGGCAGCTCCAGTATACTCCCATATGCAATGGTTTACTTTAAACTGTTGACTTTATGTACACTAAATACTGTTTACTCTCATGTCTGAAGCGAAATCGATAATGGAGGCATCGAGTGCAGTAATTTTAATCAACAACAGTCTCGCAGGTCTATCTAATGATTTTAATACCTTTCAAACACTTAACATCTAAGGCATAATGAATTGTAAGAATTAATATTAAATTAATGATCATGATTGTGTTTTTTACTAAATGTTCTTAAAATAAGGTCAGAATGTCATGTTTATATATTTACAGGATCATTTAATTTTGTGTATTCTATTTTTTTTTAATTACTAAGCACCGTGTCTTACTATTTTTTCATGTTAAACGCATATACACTTATTACAATAGTGTATTAAGGGTGAGTAAGGTTGAATTTAGAGAAAATGTATCCACATTTGCGTGGAGGGAGAAGAAAACCCCATTTTGGAAAAAAACTCAGTACACCCAACCGGGATTAGAGCCTAGATCTAGCTGTCATCGGCAGTCTAGTCTGTTGCGAGAGTTACGCCTTAGACCATGTGACCACCGAAGCAGGTGTATACAATTATTTTTTTAGTAAAAATTATTATAGTAATATTATAAAATTTAGTGAAAAAGAATGAACCTTTTAAGATATAGCTAACTATACTTTTAACTAACATATTCATATAAGTCTAGCACCAATGCTGAAATCAAATTTAATTTAGTTACAAATGATAACCAGGATACGGGAATTCAACCCGATACCTTTGACTTTTATATTCACCTAATCAGATGTCCCAGTTTATATTATACACTCCATGTTGTCACTTTACACAGAATTGGAAAGTGGTTTCCAAACTTGAGAACTTATCTAAGTCCATACTTTACACTAAATATAAATTTTAGTTGCCAAAAAGAAGGAAACAAACTTTTAAAATTAGGTTGGGAAATGATAATATGAATCTTTTTCTCAAAATTTTCAGCGCTTGTTTCTTAAAATAATTGTTAAATTTTAATCTGGAAAAATATTTTTTTTGTCAAATAATTTTAACTTTTGCATAGTAATAATAATAATAATAATAATAATAATGATAATATATTAATATTTAGTTAAACACTGAAAACTATAATGATTTACCCATATTGTAGTATATTTAGGTCTATCGTGTCCATGTTATGTGTTAAAACTTGGAAGGTATGATAGATGGTGCTGTATAAGGGATATTGTATCAGCTTTTAAAATATATGAAAATGTAGCTGATGGAAAGTTATTTACTAGTTTAATATTATTAGTAATATATTTTTTCAGTCTATTTTGTACCCTTCTTTAACCATAGTAAACATTTAATCCCAGCATGAGTGAAGATAGCAAAAAAGTTGTTTCTTTCGAAACCGGAGGGTGAGTACTAATATTAGTAAAAGTATCGGAAAAAAAGTATCGAGTAAAAAATACTAGTATAGAAAGGAAAATATCGATATTAGTAAAGTATCGATACTTTTTCACATCCAAAGTCAGGTGAGACATGGCCATAGAAGAACTAGTGGCTTAGGGCTGTGCGATTGTAAGTTTAATCTTTGATGTGCTCCTTGCCCGAAAAAACTGTTCCCATACTTAGAACTTTGAAGAGAGAACTTAAGAAGAGGCGATGGCGGGTTGGAGAGTAGATATTGCAGCGCCTAGTTTAGGTAGCGTCCAATTTTTGTTTTTTTGTTTTTAAAGACAACTTAAATACCGTTTTTTCTGGCGATTTCAAAAATCTACTGCGAATTGCAGTAACCCAATTTGCATACTTGTTGGAGCGCGTTCAGCCTCTTATAACAAGGTGTGACACAAATATGAGTAAAGCAGTTAGTGCCCCAGTGAAGTACTTCGTGATGTTATCCTTGCTTCACGCTACATCACGACTGAGAATCAAACACGCACGAGCGACGAGAACAAGCACTATAGAGTGGATAACGCCCCGTGGGAACGTGACTTTATTGCTGGATTTTTCTATCCTCTCCTTAACCCAATTTGGGTGCATTTCCTTAAAGCAAAACTTCTTTTCTCCCACCCCTAGGATAACCTCTGTGTTGAATGTTAAATACTGCTTCTTGTATTGTACATGCCACTTATCTTCAAATAAATATATCAAAATGACGACGAAAAATTCGAGAAGCACACAAACAGGTCAATTTAAAACACAGATCGTATTTGATGCTGTTAACATGGGAACAAGACTGGCGTGTCAAACTCGTTTTACCAGGTGGGCCACATTGATAATAATTATTGGAAGTACTGAGGAGGGCCACATAAAAAAAACCAATAGTTATTTTATTAAATAAGAATAATTCAACTTGTTACCTTATTATTACAAAAATAAAATGGTAATAACCTGTATACAAATCAAGACACCTTTTTTCTATCAACATTTTTAAAAACTTTAGTTTCAGCAATTATGTTACTGAGAAAACATCTGTTAATATAGAATGCGCTACTAAACATTGCAAATTTGTTGGTCGCAAATTCAACCACTTTTGAAACTTTATCCCTGGCAAAGAATGAATACTAGCTTGGAACAACAACCCCAAATGCCAGATTTCCCCAAAATATGCCGAATCCCCAAATATTACACTCTTGAATGTTGTAATCTCCACAGCGCTTATAAAAAGAAGAATGGGGATTCATTATATCTTAGCTCATCCTAAGGTCTAAGGGCTGCACAAAATTAGTTAATTAGTTAGACTGGACTGCCGATGATTGGGGGGGAGGGGAGTATTTGGGCTCAAATCCTGGTCGGGTGTAGGTACTGAATTTGTTTTTTTCCAAACAGGTCTTCAAGCTTACTCATCCCTAACACATTATTGTAATTAGGTCATATGATATAGCCCGAACCAGTACAATACGGGGGTGACAAAAATACAACCAAAAAACACATTGGAGCATAGCCATTCATTGTGCCCATTTAGTTTTTAAAAAAACCTGTCAACTCAAACCCCACACGAACTTTTTACTACTACGCTCAACTCTATTTGACCCAGTTTTTGTGGAACTCGCCTCTGTAAGCTTAGTGGAGCTGTTAGAATGTCAGAGGCCAGCAGACAACTTTGCATGCGCTCTAGCCCAAAGCAACGTGATGTTTGTCTTGGTCCCGTATTTGTACTCTGGGAGCCGCTCATCAATTACTGTCTACCCTCGTCTCCGACCCTCGACAATCATTGTCTCCGAGAACACTGGCGATCTCTCAGCTTCACCTTCGCGCTTTATAGTACAACTAGGGACTGTTTACTCTCGCTATAACATTGTTATTAATGACTTAGTAGTCCGACACCATAGCTCAGTCGGTAGCGTGTCTTGTCTACTGAGCTGAATGTCCCAGGTTCGATTCTTAGCATGGCAAAGACAATTATTATTGGTGAAATGAGTGTTTCCCCTTTCACAGTACTGGCTAATGAATAAACTGTCAGGCTGGATGTTTTGTCTGTTCTAGATTTAAGTTAGTTTATAAGTCGTGTGTTGATATATTCCAGTCGGTTCAGAAAGTGCACAATAATACCTCAAATTAAAAAAAAAATTAAGTTAATTTAAGTGTTGAAGATTAATGAGGATTTGGATTTTTTTTTCATTATATTGGTACATTGCGCTAACACAAGTATGATTTAATGTACACACTTAAAACACCGGGAAACAGATTTTTGTGTCTAGAAAAGCTCCGGGAGGAGAGAATCCGAGAGAATCTGGGACATGAAATGGTTCACCTTCAATAGTAGGCCTTTGCATAGAATAAAAATCCAACTGAAGCACTTATTACGCTGATTCGAATATATGTCCTACCCTTTTTATTTCTTCATGGAACTTTGGGTCGCGTAACATTTGCACACATTTCAATCATTCTGTTCTAAACACCAATGTCATGACTTCACAATAGTAACTTTTATATATTTAAAAAAATATGTCTTAAAAAAATCATTCTTCTATAGTCTAAAGCAGCGGTTCCCAAACTGTGGTAAGCGTACCTCCAGTGGTACGTCGTGAGAATCCAAACAAAACAAGCAAATTGAAGTTGGAAAAAGATAGGGTTTCAACAAATCTTATGAATGAAGAGCTTCGGATTCAGATAGTCTTAAGCCACATTTCTGAAAATAAAATAAAAAATGAAATATTAGCTTCCACGTCTTCCAACACCATCTATCGTCTGTTTGTACAGATACCATTACATTCTGACAACAGATGGCAGAGCAATGCAGTAAAGTGTGCTATATATTTGTACGATTTATAGAATAATTCTAAACATGTTGGTGATCTGGTGGTCTAGGGGTAAGGTGTTAGACTTCTGTGCTGAGGGTCCGGGGTTCAATCCTCGGTCCCGGCACAGATTTATCTGATTGCCAAACCCTTCCTTCACCTCTGACAAGACGTGTATTAATCACAACTTGTGAATGTGAGGAATGTCAGGCCTTCACCGTGGTTCGGATTCCACGTTAAACTGTAGGTCCTCCATTTCATCTCGCAATCATCCTAACATTACACATTAGCGTAAGTGCGTATAACCCGAACGGATAGTAAGACGCGGTGCTAATAATAATAATAATAATAATAATAATCTAAATATGTTCTCCCTTTATCTCATTTCGAGTGTGATGTGGCAATAAGACTATCTGAGCACGACACCTTCAAATATATAACGACCAGGTCTGAACAAAAGCGAAACAGATTTAAACAGTGGTTTGATGGGTGGCAACATTGATTGAAGCTCAGACAACCGGTGCAGCCACACAGTCTGTGTTCTTATATTCCTGGGCAGAATTAAAAATGTACCTAAATAGTAAACATTCAGCATCATCACGGTGGTACTACAAATTACGGAGATTGTAGGGGTGGTATGAAATTCAACAAGTTTTGGAAACGTTGCTCTATAGTCAATACTACTTTCTAAAGTGTCTGGTAAAATGGGCATTTCTTCTGTAAAACCTGGAAAACACTAAGATTAAAAAAATAGTGGCAAACCTGTTTAGGGCATGCTCCAAGGAGTGGGGATGACAGGGTTCCTACGCGTCTTAGAAAACCTGGAATTTTAAAATATTTCTTCCAGGCCTGGAAAGGTTATGGAATCTCTCATTTTTCCAATCTTTTCCTGTAATTTTCTAGGTTGTCCTGGAAATTCCTTTGGTCATTAAAAAAATACATATCCCTATACATACATAATCACTCCGTTCCCTTATAGGGTAGGCAAGAAACTGTGAATATAGCTAAAAAAAACTCCATCCTTACTAACTTTCTCCACACTTCCCTATCCTTGCATATTTCCTTCGCTTCAACAACATCCATACACCGAGTCACACATGCTCTTTTATTCTTAAAACTCTTAATGTTTCTCTTTTTCACATATTCATCTACAACATTTAGCCACATTTTACGTGGCCAACCTCTTTTGATCCACACACTCTACCTTCATATTTGCTTCTTCACTCAATCCACACTCATCCTCTGAACATGTCCAAACCAACATAAGATGCTTCTTTCTCATTGTCTTCCCTTTCAAAACGCACTTCTTCAGCAGACACTCATCACTGACTGCCCATACAAGTTTTCCCACCTTTATTTCTTAGATATCTCACATCATTCGAATTTACCTTGATCTTGTGTTTTGACTGACATACTCACGCTTCGCATCCATAAAACAATGATGGTGTGAACCCACTTTTATATACTGCCATCTTTTGACTCTTGATATTACTTTATTCTTTGCAATAATCCACATACATCCAACTACTCTTCCAGATGCATTCACCCGTCTGTCGATTTCACCATCCATCCTTCCCCTTTTAGAGAACATTCTGCCCAGATACACAAGATCATTCACTTGTTTTAACAGTTTTCCATTTATACTAAGTGCCGGTCTTATGGCTACGGGCTAAATATTGCTATCGGGAGGTTAAAGTTAGCAGCCAGTTAAAGGTTATCAGCCACTTTAATATTTCACTCGTTTTATGAACTGAATTTATGTGCTGGGTAGCTATCTGTAGGATAAATATATTTTTATGAAAAAAATGCAATGTTGGTACTGTTTTTACTGGTGCGTGCATGCCCAGACGCTACCGCTACAACCTAACAAGTGGGGAAAACGTTCAAAATTTGTTAAATAATGGCGAAAAACGAGTGCAAGGAAACGGTTGGCGGGACGTGGGCGCAGAAGCTAAGTTATCTTGCAAGTACTAATTTCGGTGTTTGCCAAAATGTGGGCAATAATTTGGTACAACGTTTACAAAATTTCATTTATTGTACTCAGATTTTCATAATTTGTTCTTATATAAATATAACTCTACAAATAGCTTGTCAGTTTATATAGAAGTGTGAATTAAATGTTATAACTTTATATAGTTAGAGCCCGGGATTGTGATTACTAAACATGTGAACCAAGATTTTAACCTAAAAACCGATTCTGATAGGCGAAACCTCATTAAAAACAACGCGTTACTATGGTAAGAACCATTTTAACTTAGAGATAAAAGTTATCAGGTACTTCAACCTCCTGATAAAATTGTGATGGATAAATACATTATATCTGGCAGATAAATGCTATTTTGCAATCACAAGATGCACTTTTAACTTATCCACCAGATAGAAATATTTATCTACCAGATTAATATTTATCCAGGAGTCATAAGACCAGCCCTAAGTTTGCAATCATTTCCTGATCTGTCCTTATCAAAAACTAATACCATAGTTTTAGAGACATTTATACGAAGATCCATTTTGTCTGTTTGCCACACTCACGATTTAATGCATGTTGCAAGTCACTTTCTTTCTCAGCCATTAATATGGCATCATCTGCATATAACAACACTCTCACATTCACATTGTCCTATTGCCCACCAAATTTGTCCTCACAAGCATCCCTCTTATACCTATCCATGAAAACATTAAACAACCATGGAGACATAACACAACCTTCTATAGCACCCTGTTCAATGTCAAACCATTCGCTCAAAGCTCCATCCACCTTAACGAACGCTTTATTTCCATCATACACCGCTTTAATTGCAAATTTACCAACCATTCATCCACACCATACTCTCTAAGAACATTCCATAACATACTCCTATTCACCCGATTGTACGCTTTTTTTAAACATGACGGTAAATTATTATTGTAAAAATTAGATAACCTTTATTATATTTGTATCTAAGAAATAAAAAGTAATTAAAACATAATTAATATAACGACTATTTGCAAATGATTTATTTATTTGTGATATTTAACATATACTTTCTAAACTTATTGATTATATTGTCACACAACTTATAACCTAACTTATATCCAGAACAGACACAACCTGACCTGACCTTTAAACTCATCACTGTGAAAGTGGAACCCCCCATTTCACCCATGATTATTTGCAAGTAAGGTTATGCTATGTTTTAATTAACGGGAAAAGTTAATTTTAGGAGATACACATCAATACTTACCTGCGGATAGTGGAGTAAATATAAGCTCGGAAGGTTGTTTAAAAAATGCAATCAAATTTCTCAGTAAACATTGATTAACATCTTACTTTATTTATAGTATTTTTCTATACGTTTTGATAATATCTATCAGAATTGACAGTTGTAAATCACATTATTAGCATGAATATATGAAATTAGTTTTATTAAATTTTGTAACTGTATGAAACTGGTCTACCACAACCAACCATAAAAAATGGTTCTTTCGCTACCGGTCTTTTAATATTTATTTGTTTGTTTGTTTCAGGTCAACTCGTGGCGCTCCAAGGTAACTTAACATCATATTGCATGTATTCTCTAGGGATAAGCTTTCATTGATTAAATCGATGTTTCCACTCAACTTGGTTGCTCAATAGCTATCATATATACAATCGATAAGTCCCCGAAAACTTACGTTTACCGTGCGGCTGTAAATCCTCATAGAAAGTGTCTTCTCCCAATCCACTTCCTCCACTTTACAATTCTAAGGTAAACATTGAACAGAGGATGATTTCTTTAAGTTATTAATTGCTGTCCCTTGTCCCCAGACAAAAGGGTTGGGCCACAACAACAAAATCTTGTATTTTATCAACAATTCTAATTGAATATATATTTGTACAAGAAGGCAATATATACAGAATGAGTGTGCGAAGCATAGAAACTTCGTTTGCCTTTGAAACAAATAATTATGACCTCGCTTCGAAAAAATTCCTGCTTCTAAAATTATAAATCTTCACCAATAATGGTCAATTATTGCCATTCTGAGCTCTTATGTACAGTGCAAAACAAGGTTCATATGGGGAAAAAATCTGTGTAATTTAATTGTAAGTTGTGATAGTAATTTGATTTATCAAAATAAAACTAAATATTACAAACAATAATATGCAATAAAACATTTTCCAGGTAATTTTAGTGCGTAAAATTATATAAATAGCCAAAATATAATCTTTTTTCAAGCATAAAACAACTTACAAAACTATTCGAACCTCGATTTAGCTTCGAGAATATTTCATATATTCGATTCGAGTTCGCTTCGAATTGAAAAAAGGGGATTTCTCACACCTCTAATGTACAGTAGCCAATATTATTAATCAACACAATCTTGACATTAGTTAGATCATGCCGATCATGCTATGGATTTGTTACACTAAAACTGAAGCTGGTATTGTTTAGATGGCCTGCAAAATTGTGTTATTCCAAATTAATGTTAATCACTTTAAAGATACAACCAAGAAAATAAAATATTTATTAAATACAAAGATACAAACAAGAAGTAAACATATATTTTATCTATTAAAAAAAATGTTAGCCCGAACCCTTTGGGTAGGTCGGTAGCATGTCTGCCTATTGAGCAAGGATTCCAAACTCAATTCCCAGAATGGCCAAACTAGCTATCATTAGTGAAACTATGACTTGTTCTTTCACAGTGATGAATTGACGTCCAGGGGACTGAGTGCTGTTTTTGTTCTAGAATAAAGTTATTTTTAAGTCACGTGCTGATATAATTATTCGGTTCGTAAAGTGCACCACAAAATAAATAATAATTACTGAACATAAATGATTTTGAAGTTCACCTGATTCTAGTGCTCCATAAATCCCCCAGACTAGACGAGTATCAGAACACAAGTATTGACTACCCCTTTGGTCAGCAGGGGCACTGCTTGAGGGAAGATATCACGATTCGTATTTCCTCCCCTAAGCCACAAACGGACAACCAATGCTTCCTGTGGGAAGAATTGCACGTGCGCATTGTGTTTGATCTAAAACCCTCCAACTCCTTCGGGATCAGGCAGGGCTGGCGGATCTTTTATTTAGTCCAGACTCACAATACGAGGAATGATATACCATGAAATTACAAGCGTTGCTCGTGAAGTCATCAATATTCTGCAAACAGGAGGGGCTGTCGGCGGCCTACGAAAATGGTTCCATGCGTGAAGGGTAAAGAAGGGGTGGTAAGAATTAATGTATGTGCTGCTCCGTTTGCTAAGTCGTACAGTCTTCAACACTAAAAGTGATCTACTTGGAATTTAAGAAGGATTATATCAAGGCTAGTCTGAATTTGTGCAAACAATAACTTTTTCGGATCAGACTATACTGGCCAGTGGCAATAACTATCGGAGATTTAGCTAAACAAGACGAGAGTGTGAATTTAAAATAAATATGCTAGCGTTGTGTATTGAGAAGCTTAAAAACCACATTAGAGGGGGGGAAAACATTTCTTTGGGTCTGGGATTGAACCCCGACACTCCGGTTTAGAGTTAAGCACACTACACACTATCTCTGGTTGTTGTGGCCAGATGAAATTTTTGCAAATTGCTTAAGCAAAATATGAGGACTTTTTTTTATCAAGTCTGGCTTCTATAAATTTATTTTTACATTCTTTAAATGGTTGGATTTGTATACAAAGCTATCAAATGTTTAAATCTTTTTCCTTGGCTAGGAAAAATTGATTTTACTGAGCAATTGGTAATTTATATTTAGCTGAAATTTAAAAACTTACTACTATGAAAACATTTTCAAAACTTAAAATTAGTTTGTAATTCATATTCTGGGATGAACATGTGTTCAAAAATGTTAACTAAATTTTAAATACAAACATATTAGACAAGTTATAGTACTAACCCAATATAAAAATGTATAACTTCAAAAAACTCACATTTCTTGTACTATATTTCGCGATACATTTTTGCTCTAAATTCTTCAAATTTAGATTTTAATTAAATATAGAAATTAAAGCTAAAATATTTGGTGAATTTAATTTTTTACCAACAAGATATTGTTTTCTTCAAATGTTAAAAATAGGTACCATATTAGTCTCATCTTTGATTATTATGTGAAATAAGCATCCTCTAATAAATTACATTATTTTGGGATTACTTTAAGTTTCACTGATTAAATAGTTTAATGTTTGCCATCTCTACAATTTTGCAACTGATTTCGCTAATTATTTGCGCAGCAAATTATCAGGTCTTATTGATGTTGAATCAAGCAACGTATCAGAAATATTGATAAACTTATACATTTACTCTAGTTGATTGTAATCCTGAAAGCTTTAACTCTAGTAATACATTAATAAATATTTCCTTGAAGTTTCCACTTAATAGTTTTGTGGTTTGGTGTTTTTTATATATAATTTATTCTCTACATTATAGAGTGATCCAGCCCACATAGCTCGTACAGCATGCACAGGGAAATAAAAAGTAATGTTTCTATTTAACTTTAAAAGGTATATTTCTCCCCCGCCCCCTTCATCGACCCTTATTTGATTTGATTTTATTGATTACCCAGGGAATTGTTTTTATTAGTGCACAGTAATTGTTTTAAACAACGCTCTGTCAGTCTCCCTCATCTGTCTTCCTTCCTTCTCTTCATGATAAATATCCCTGTTAAAATGGATAAACGTTATATTTAATCATTCTTAAAATAAAATTCTCATAAAATAACGCTCGTTATCCGTCAAATAAATTATTTTGGAAAGCTCGAGGCCCAGTTTAATCATCTTTGGCTAAGGTTATTCTCCAGATAGTATCTATTTTGTTAAATATTGTCCAAATATTTTAATTGTTGAATTATCCGACGGATAGAGATTGCTCTATGAGATTAATCCAGAAGTGGTAGGGTGATATTTTCTGACGTGTACATGATATGGTCAAACAAACTTCTTTAACTGCATGTTTCCACCTCACCTAATCAAAGTTAGTTTCCACTCATTATTTGCACCCACTGTTGAAAATGAGCAGAAACTACCCCACTATAAATCAAATGCTACATTTAGTGCAAAGTATAAAATCAACCCGCTTATATCAATCTGACTACCTCAGCTCAGTTGATAGAACGACTGTGTAGTGAGAATATATACAGGTATCTGGTTAGATTCTGATGAATAAAAACAATGGTTATCTGTGGAATTTAGTATGTTTCCTTTCGTCAAATGATAAATTAAGGATCTGGGGTTTGGTTTCTGTACACTTTAGTGCTAATGTCATGACCAAAATCCACTTGTCGTAATCATTGATACAACAAACACAACGATCGTATTCCATACTCTTAGCTTACTAAGCGGAAAGTGAATATACAAAATTTCCCAATGATGTATGTCTAACCCTGCCAGGAATTAATCCCGTGACCCTTAGATCCCCAAGCCAACACACTAATTATTTAGTAAAGGTAGGGAACTTCTTATTATTTGTGTTTTAGTTAGTAAAGCATTGACTTCCTACTAAAAAGGAAAGAACTAGAGGGGAAAAAAATGGGGTGTGGCTGTTTCATGGACACGGCCGTGTGTTGTACGTGAATACGTTTAAACTTAAACGAACATCGTAGCTTCTCCGAGTCAAAAGTTATACTAATTGCAAATCTCGATACGCAGCAAAATAACCTCAAAATGGCGGCGCGCTTCCCCCTCCACCACGCGCGATGCTTCACTGTTCTCGCTTATCGTAACGAATTCTTTGATCCTTTAGCTATCCAGTGGTATAATTTAATTTTGGATGTAGAGGAAAGATTCGAAACTACAACACCAAACTGTATCCCCCGATTTTGTTATCATTAGGTTTTTTGGATTGCCCCCCCCCCGTATGGTAGCAAATTTAAAGACGTATTCACGTCAAAAATGTCATAATAATAACAACTCCAACGAAATTATTCTGAAACATAAATTTAAATGTTTTCCACTAGTGACTAGACACTCCCTTGATGTTTATACTAGATAAAGAAAGTTCAAAATAAGCGATATTGAACGAGCATCGTTTCGTGAAAATGGACCTATTCGCTCGGTTTGTTGCCTGGATGTTCGTTCGTTCGTTCATCTTCTCATTCGTTGAGGCTTGAGATTCGCAATCGTCTTTCATTCCTTCAGGCAACTCATCTGATTATTGATAGAGAATTGAATTAAAATAACATTTTCAATTTAGATCCGATACCGTAGGGAACAAGAATCAATATTGGGTAGGAGCTATAATATAATATTATGTACACTCACGCGGAAAATTTTGACTTAGTGACAGTTATATTATATATAATTAAACATACTCGTACAATTCAATGCCCAAGATAAATTAAGTAATGATATAATATGCCTATATGTATGTCTATGATAGCCGGGTTCAACGGATTTCCCTTGAGAGGTAAAAATACGTAGCACAACTTTCTTCGGATGGGAAGTAGATCCGTTGGTCCCATGTTGATTGTAGCACGAAAAAGAATCCTGTGAAAATACCTTTCCCGGCCAAACTGATAGGCCTTTTCGCTCTCGCTCATAGAAATTCAGTGTGGAAGGTAAGGAGGAATCATCGAACTCCACGACTCCTTTAGTATTTCTACCATATGGTGCAGGCAGCACTAACCAGCCGAAGGGCTGAGTGCATGCCCAGCATTGGATGGATTTAGGCTCTAAATAGCATCAAACTAACATATATAAATATAATATATATATACGTACATACTATTTCTTCTTAAGTCAACAACCCGAATGTTAATTTGATGCTATTTAGAGCCTAAATCCATCCAGTGCTGGGCATGCACTCAGCCCTTCGGCTGGTTAGTGCTGCCTGCACCATCTGGTAGCAATACTAGAGGAGTCAGGGTGTTCGATGGTTCCTCCTTACCTTCCACACTGAATTTCTATGAGCGAGAGCGAACAGGCCTATCAATTTGGCCGGGAAAGGTATTTTCACAGGATTCTTTTTCGTGCCACAATCAACATGGGACCAACGGCTCTACTTCCCATCCGAAGAAAGTTGTGCTACGTATTTTTTTACCTCTCAAGGGAAATCCGTTGACCCCGGCTGGGTTTGAACCCAGGAACATCGAGTCCTGAGACGAGCACTTTACCCCAAGACTACCGATGTTGGCATGTACATATGTATTTGTGTTTATGTGTTTTTAATTTGTCAGCCAACTCATTTATTATAAACAAATTTGATTTTAAAAATACACCTTGCTACGTCATTGAACATAGCAATCAAAACACCCTGACCTGTGACTAGGCGTGAACCCGGCACGTATTTTGGAAAAGAGGGGTGGAGGGGACGAGACCAGACCACTCATTCATACAGTTAAAATAGGAATATATGGAACGCTAGTTAAGGGCAGTGTTTTCGCAGTTTTTACAGCAAAACATTTTTTGGCCAAAATAAATAAAATATTGCTCCAGTAGAAGCATAGCGTTTACTTTTCTTCACATGTTGATATAAACAATTATTGTTGAATATTTCGCGTTCCCTACAGCCTTAATTTAACATTGCGGTTTAAAACAAGGATGTGTATAGAATATGAATTCACACACCCCGAAAATTGTCAGCTTCATTCGACACACAATATCGGGTATGACGGCATAACATTTATAATCTGAGTCAAGGTCTTGAAAATATGAGATTTATTTAAATGTAATAATAAGTTGATATATCAAGGATAGAGGGGGCACATTTCACGCCAAACTCTTCCTCCCTCCTGGCTACGGGCCTGTCGGGAACGAAACTTCCTCTTGAAGAAGCAGAGTACTCCTGTTCTTGTGTCCTCTCACTCACCTCCGAGGAGTCCTTGATCCGAACGTTACACATTACACCCTGGGATACTTACTTTCTATTGACGAAAGCCTGTGGTATTTAAAGCAGAAAATTTCCATGCCTTATCACGTTTGCCGTGGAACACAAGTGTCGGCCGGCTGACTCTCCAAACTCTGTTAGGTATATTTCAGAATTGTTGTCAAGAGTTCATATATTTCAACGCTGAGAACTAGTACTTAAATCTGCTGCGTGTGGTAGTCTTACACTACTCGTAAACTCACTATTTGTTTGTATACTTTCGTTAAATTAACGATCTGGATTGCTAATTATCGTTATTTTAATGATGTTACTTCATATTATTATCATTATTATTATTATTTTGTTAAATCGACTGTAATATTAAGCTATGAAACATTGCTTGTGAAGTTAATCACTAATCAAAATTTACCTCTTTGTGTTAGGTTTTTTTTTTAATCTTTAGAACTGTCTGATATTTTTGCAATAGTTTTTGAACTATGAAGTAGAGAGGATAGCGCATTGTAACCTATTAGTTTTACCTCCAATTCATTTGATTTTGAGAAAAGTACCGACATATTTGTCTTTAATAATGTTGCTGTCAATAATTTAATAGAAAATCGTTAAAGTGCTAGATTTTGATTTATAATTTTGCATACAAAATACGCGAGAATGCAAATTTTTTTTGGTACGGACCTCGTAAAAGTCAGAAATTTTTTTAAAAGTGTATAAACTCTGTATTTCACTGTTCCTATCAGCTAAGTTAAGAGTCCCGGACTCGATTCCCGCCATGGCCGAAAAATGTATCATTGGCGAAATGTGGGCTTACCGTTTCACAGTGAAGAATTAATGGCCGGGGGCTGGATGTTGCGTCTTTTATAGATTTAAGTTGGTTTATAAGTAATGTGCTGATATTATCAGTTGGTTCAGAAAGTGCACGTTAAGTACCTCAAATAAATGAAAAATATTTTGAAGGGTGTAACCATTTGTCGCTATAATCTACATAGCATTGGACTTCAACAGAGAGAAAGGGGTGGGGGGAAAATACCCTGTCCTATAAACCTTCTAAAGACCTTACTTCAGAAAACACGCTATCAACCCTTTCGCAGACGCTTAACCTTCTTCATAGAGGTTCCCGGCAAATCCCCCCTCCCCTCACACACATATCCGTTGTCCAGTGGTGCGAGGGATCGGCCTCAGTGAGGTATTCACAAATAAACAAACGTTTGTCTTGAATGTCATCGCTGCCAACAAGGAAGTCGTCTAAAGCTGTGGTTTCCTAGAAACTGCCAGCAGCCACGACTTGTGGTCGCGGTCGGCCGCGATGGCAAGACGTAGTGACGACCGGTCGCGGCAGCCATCACTTCCTAGGAAACCACAGCTTAACCGCCACAACTTCTACCACTACCGGAGGAAAAAGTAATTAATACACCCATACGAAGTGCTATAAGACACCTCTACTTGGCCTCCCTAACTGACCACGATAACCCCCTCTTTTTGAAATACCGTTGTAAAAATAAACTTGATACACGCTTCAGTGGCCGAATGGTCTAAGACGTCATTCTCGTGTTAGACTGACCTGCTGATGACGGGAAGATCAGGGTTAAAATCCCGGTTGGATCTACTAAGGGTGATTTTTCCTAAATAGTTCTCTTCTCTCCTACCACGCAAAATCCGAGTAGATTACCTCTAAAATGCTTCCTTCCTCCTCCCTAACCCATTAAAGTAATTATCATGTATGCGTACAACCTGAACAGGTAGTAAGACGCAGTAATTAAAAAAACTTGACCATAACATTCTTTGTTACCAAACTATCCATATTTATGACTGGTTGTCCAAATTTGTAAGAGTTATGCTGGTTAGCACAATTATTACAAAACTTAAACAGACATCAAAGTTTGTACTTGAATGTGTGATGCGACTCCAAGAATTCTAATTATGGCAAGCATTGAGGTCAGACACAAATTGTGACTTTCACTTCGAAATCGTGAAGTTTCGACTTTACCAATTTGTAATGTTTAAAACATAAAATCGAAAGATTTTTTGGCTATTCATTCAGGGAGAAGTATTTTCCTGTGGGTTTTTAAAGTCAGCTTGAACTAAGTGGGCAAATGTATTCGGCCATCTTTGCATGTAATTATATATTAGTGAACATGGATTTTGTAAGAACTAGGTTTGTTGTTGACTAGGAGCCATTGGATCATTGTCATACATCTTTATAATAAAAGGCAAAACCCACCTTCTAGGGGGTGAAAAGGGAGTGGGTGGGTTGAGAAGTTTTCAAAATTCACTGCTCTACCTTTTTAACCAGCGAACATAAAGCCTTAAAATTTGAAATGAAGGTTCATTTCTAGATTTGAGTCAAACACTTTTGAGGGTTTTTCTAATTCTAATAACCTAAGAGAGTGGAAAGGGGCTGAAAGTGGTGCAACTTACTGGCTCATTCATCACCGACTTCACCCAAACCCTGGGCCTGGAAACTTGAAATTTTGATTGACAGGTAGGTAGCGAGACTGACCCATATAACCAGGAAAATATAAAATTTGGAAATTTCAAAATGGGGCTCAAGGAAAAGGGATGCCTATAATTTAAAGATAGCTCCAGATAACCCAATAAATCTTAACATTGGAAATGTATAAGAATGAATTGATGAAAAGGATTTGGGGTTGGCGGCGAGGGGGGGGTCAAAATTTCAAAAACTAATAGTAAACAAATACTTCCCAGAGTAATAGGAAACTGAATCTCGGCAGGCAGGTAAAAATACCACTCCAAATAAATATTAAGTGATGCAAATGTTACATTTTTAATTGGGACTTTAGGAAACTGGAGGGGGGATGGGGTTAGCTGAAAAACACACTTTTAGGTGAGATAGAAAATTTAAATTTGGTGGACAGGTAGAAGGACAACTCCAGATAATCTAATTTGTCTTAAAATTTTAAACTTCTAAGTAGGAATTGTTTGAATGGAAGGGGGAGGGGGTTTCACACTTTTCAAAACTAATAGAAACAACTACTTTTCCGTGTGTATAAAACTGAAATTTGGCAAGAAGATATGAATAAAAATACAAATAACGATAAAAAACTTAATATTTTAAATGGAGAAAACAGGGTGGGAAGGGGAAATTTAGGTAAAAAAAAATTAATGTGAGGCAGAAAATTTTAATTTTCCAGGAATGTAGAAGAACTACTCAAATAACAAAATAAATTTTAAATATTTTCTATTTAAAAAGATGGCTGGTGAAATTAGAGGTTTCAAAATTTCCAAAACTAAAATAATAAACTTACTATTCAGTGTGATAGAAGGTTGATAATTGTCAGATGGGTATAAAAACCTCCTTATCTATATCACCGTTAATATCTGATCATTAAATTTCAAAATGAAGCAGTAAATGCGGAAGGGTGTTCCTTAAAGATTCCTAAAACTATAAAATAAAATAAAAACTTTTTGGTGTGATATAGAAAAGGAGTTCGACATGTAAGTCAATAGACACTCTCGGAGATCTGAATGACGTCAGAACATATCCAATTACAAAAATGTTGCGCGGAAAATGGAAGCGCTCAAAATTGATTCAACTATGATAAAAAAAACCTTTTCTGTGTAGTTGTTACCCCATTTAACCTCTAAACAATTTTTATTAGATTAACTTTGTGCCCTTTTTTACCATTTTTTGCCTTTTCCTTTAATACCCTTTTTATCTATTTTTCCTTTATACATACCTGTTTTTACTCTAAAGATTTCTCCCGAGCAAAGCCGGGTACTTCATGTAAAAAGGTGTAAAAAGTGCAAAAAGTTTAAAAAGTAAATCTAATCAATTTTTATGTAAAAGGATAAAATGAGCAAAAAGGACTATAAGGATTATAGAGCAAAAAGAGTAAATGTGTAAAAAGTGCAAACAGGGCAAAAAAATACCAAGAGAGCAAAAAGGTTAAAAAGGACAAAAAGGGTAGACGGAATTAAATGGGTAACGTAAAAGTGATACAAATATTACTTGTATTTTGCTTTTAATTCTTTCTGTCCCTCTTGCAATTTATACCACTTTTTGCTCTTTTAATACTTTTTACACTTTTTTCCCTTTTTAGTATTTACTTATCCCTTTTTTAATTTTTTTTATTAGATATACTTCTTGCCCTTTCTAACCTTTTTCATTATTTTTACTCAACTTTATTTCCAGCGCAAATCCGAGTACTTCATGCTATTAGCTAATGTAATTATTATAAAATTATAGATGTATATTATTAAATTTGTGCAAAATATACCACTTTATGTTATTGTATTTTCTCGATCCTTTTCAATACTTGAACGTCTACATTTTTTGTAAGATCACAGAAAAGCGTTATGTACCAACTTTGACAAGGTAATAATTTATGTAGGCTATTTAAGTTTAATTCTGTTTATCATCTAACCAGCTTTATTATTTCCTCGTTCCCTGTGTGTATGACGTAAATATTATTATTATGATCGTTGTTGACTGGACATGTAAACTACATGTGATGGCAACGCACCGGCAGATTATTGCTAGTACCTTTGTGTAAATATTTGCGTTACGGGTTATTAACTAACAACATACCATGGATTTGCAATCTGGGGTTGTAAATGTGCGATAACAACCCTATGAATAATGTTACCCCCCCGTATCGCACCCTCCCACCCGGCGCTAGATAAAGCCGTAACCTGTCCCGCCTTCGTCCCGCGACCATTAATCTGGTTGCGCTCAAGGGGGGCATTGTTTTCTTTGATTTTAAGAGAATCAAGACTTGGTTATTAGCCAATGCCGATGCCGGAATGCTTGTTCTGATACTTTCAGAAAGAACGTACTGGAAAAAATTACATCATACATCGAAACTAAAGGTCCCACCATGATTTTAACCGTACATTTCGCATTTCGCTAAACATACCTGATATAATATAACGAGATTGATAAACAAAAATTAATAAAACCACATCAAACCTACTAAGGTTTCTACAGTAGCCCCATGACTTCTTTGGTGCTGACTGACAGCTCACAGCTCACAGCTGACTGCTTTGAAAAGTTACCAGACCAAATTATGTATCCCTACGCCGAACCATATGTTCTGAAAAAACATGTGTTTAGCAGCTGTCACTTCTGACAGTCAAAATTTAAGTATATACCTAAATGTTGACTGTCAGAAGTCATCAGTGAGCTGTCAGTCAGCACCAAAGAAGTCATGGGACTACTGTAGATATATTTGCAATATTACTCAACGATGACTGGATGAGAGTATCTCTTGGACCTCTGGTAATCAATATCTCGCTTATTGGAGCAGAGCTTTGGGACATCTTGTGTCTATCACATAGCTCCTCAGCCCTTGGATAAGAGGATTGTTGGTTGGGACGTCATACCTTTCCGTAGAAGGGCTGCGCAAGATTATTGATGTGCCCCTTGATACACGTAATATCAAGGTCCTGGGTCAGAGTCACATTGGAGACGTTTGGTCACAATACTTCTCAGACACCAGATTCTGAAACGCATCTCGCCCATGAGCGAGTCCGCCACGTGGTACATGCATAGTTTATGATTGGCCTGGAAAAATGCTTTTACAGCGTCATGTCATCTATAGTTGACAGGCTGCTACACCCGTTCAGCAGTTGACCTAAGGATACCCAGCCTTTGTCCTGCCTTTTTAGTCATTCTTTTTATCAGGTTGTACTAGTCCCCGGCTTAAGCCCAAGGCAATTAGCGCCTCCCAAGCTATCTTATCGTGTTACCGAACTTGATATTAGCTCTTAAAAACCTCTTATTTACAACCATTCTTCGTCCGTCTAGTATTCACATTAAGTGCTTGCGAGAACATAAGCTGTAATAAATAGGCTTGCGGTTTTGACCCGTAAGGACTTGCTAAATATATTTCTCTTGTTATCGTAAACCAGAAATATTTTAGAAGTGCCACCATATCTCATTTTACATAGTAACATTTGAGTTTTTTTAATAAACTTAAATTATTATAGTAACATAGTAGCTATCTTTGTTCAGTGGTTATATTTACAGAATATTTTGACACCTAAATAAAGCTAACAAGTCAAAATAAGAACAGCTTTAATGGTAGGATATATTAATATACTTTTTATCAAATGGCAAAATTATAGGATAGCTTTGGAATTTACCTTAATTTTGTGCTATAGATATAACCAATAAAATTTATTTCCCTTGTTAGATAATTTAAAATTCCCTAAACATGCAATTTTATATATTAATGTAAATATTCCTGAAATTGGTAAATATGTACCAATTCTAGCTCTATAATATTAGGAGCCGCTTCTGGGGTCTAATGGTCTAAGGCGTCACTCTAGCAATTAATTAGACTACCGGTGATGGGAAGATTGGGGTTTGAATCTCGGACGGGTGTATTGAGGTAGTTTTTTCCCAAATGGTTTTTCACTCTCCCTCCGCGCAAATGTGGATACACTTCTTATGAATTCAACTTTACTTGCCCTTAACACATTAGCGTAATTATTGATTTATTTAGCACCTCATCTTACTACCAGATCGGACTATACGCTTAAGTACTAATTAAGCTAATGGGCTAGAAATTGGGAAGGTTGAATATCGAGGAAGGGAACCCGCATTTGCGTGGAGGGAGAGTGGAAAGCAATTTTAGAAAAACCACCCCAGTTCACCCGAGCGAGATTCGAACCTCAATCTCCCCGTCCTTGGCAGTCTAGCTCAACATGAAACTAGCGCGTTAGCTAACTACGCCACCGAGGTGGGCTAGCGTAATTATTCTATAACCCGATACGTGGCGATAAAAAATATAATGGATTTTAGATAGTATTTTACAATTAGAATGAATAATAATGCTAATAAAACATGTATTATTGAGGAAAACACGTGAATTGTTATAAATGCGGCTAGCTATACCCTTCCCACGTTGTGAGCTAGTGTCCTCTCTGACAAGAAACACCCCCTTCTCACTGTTCATGCATCCTGAGCACTGATGCAATAATCCTCCCCTGGCCTAGTATTTGTCGAGAACCCTTGCATAGCATCCCCTTCGGCCATGATTGTCGAGTCCACCCTGCCCCCTCCAAGTAGACCGTCCACGGACCATTTGGTTGACACCGTCGGCCTCCCCAGTCTTTTCATAATTATATTGTGCCACGTGACAGGCTGGTATTGCTGGGGAAATACATCCGTTTACATTTATTGACATTTATTTCGAAACATACTAGCTAAAGTCTGTTCAGCGTAGGAATTGTTCTCTGAAAGGCCTTTTTTCCATACCAGAAAGCTATTATATAGAAGGATTTTGGTAGGAAAAAAGACCTTTCAGAGAGTAATTCCTACCGTGAATGGAGTATACACATCTTCCCTTTTATATTTTGTACAACATAACGGAACCCTTTATATATTTTTAGTTTAGCATACATTCTCTGCAGGTTCTTGACTACAATTATTACAAAAGAAGATTAGTACAAAATCTGTGCACTAAAAGCGACTGACCCAAATATTGTCTCGTCCGACATATATAAACCGACCTACAGTATTTTAAACTTTTAATGTGTAAAATATTTACATATTTTTTATATTTTTCCTTAACTCTTAATTCTACCTCGTGGAACCTCATTTGGGAAACGCTGGTCATACCCTTCATACTGCATTGGAACCTCCCTCCCTCCCTCCGCCTTATTCCACACAACGTTACACCTGTATTGATTTAATTTGTTTTTATTGATCATTTCCACTTTAGAGAGGAAAATAATCATAATCCTATATTTTCATTCATATTTTCCTATATCTGAACTTATTTAAATACGTCTATACATACCCACGCACTTCTTGTTTTATCAATTCAGCTCACGTAAATTGAGGGTTGAATTAATTACGTTAGTGCAAATTATTTTAACAGCTTAAGTCTAACCACCTGCTGTGGTTGTGGCCTGTTTAGATCTAACCCCCTTAAACATATATAGCGCCAACTAACCCTTTGACACAACCCTCCTCCCTCTCCCGCCCCCTCACATCCCACCCCTTGACACTTTTTCTGTAAAGCACTTCAGTGGAGAACTTTTGCCAAAGTGGATCTAGAAAGCATTTTTTTTAAGTCTTTTCTCCTCCCCCCCTCTTGTGTTTTGTTCAATTCCTTTTCATCTTTTATAGGCGTCGCCTTGGCTTGGCTTTATCGTTTGAATTCAGTTCAAAGCCATCTCACAGTGGTGGGTGTGTGGGTTTGGCTTTTTTAAAGATGGGGTGCCGGCAAAGCAGAAGAATACAGACACTTGAAGTTCCATTCATTCGTACTCTGTATTCCATCCCCTCCACAGATAGACCGCTCGCTGTGTAGCCAATGCCAGCAAGAACTCGTCCTCTCGTACAGTAGCTAATACAACAAATAGCTACACTACAATTTTCTTAGGAAGGGCCTTTTAGAGAATTCAAACCATTTTTTGTGGTAAACATTGATAACATTTTACTATATTAGTAGTTATAATTTATAGCTATTGACAAAAACAGTTGTAGATCACTTGACTTGACTTGCGAATACGTGAAAGTAGATCCAATAGCTTTTATAGCTTTCAGATAAAGCAATTTCTATGGAAATTAGATTGTACCCATCACTATTAAATTTACTATTAATTTAATTAATAAGTATTCCACATGCAGAACATAGTGTAGTTCAGTTGGGTTTTTTTTCAGTGCGTCTTACTATCTGGCTCGGCTATTCCCATTTAATTACACCAATGGATTAGAGATGAGGATGGAATATTTTAGAGGAAGTGTGCCTGAATTCGTGGGGAGGAAGAGTGAGCGACCATTTAGGGAAAAAATCTCTATTACACCCAGCCGGGATTCATACCTTGACCCTTCCATCCCCGCCAAACCAGATTAGATGAGCTTAAAACCTTTGTCCGCAGATGCGGGTGGTTGTACAGCTGATAATTGGTGTGAAGTCATCTTGATGGAAACTCGAGATAAAAAAATGTTTAGTGAAAGTTTGGAGAGAACCTGGAGTTTATAAATACTTCACTTTGTTCTTTCTCTGCTTCTTTGATTCTTTGCTGCTTTGCTTTAGTTAGATTTCAAAGCATCTGTTGGAAGGTTTCTGCTAAATGGGCAACCATACAATCCTTGGTATATACTGTACTGTAAATAGAAGAGTAGTATTCTCTCACGGTGATAGGAAGGTTTCACAGAGGAGTACCTATCTCACATTTTACCTATATTTATTTAATACCGCGTCTCACTACCCGCACTACCCGTTCGGGTTATACGCCTAAGTACTAATTACGCTAATGAATTAGGAATTGGGAAGGTTGAATTTAGATGAATTGAGCTCGCATTTGCGTGGAGGGAGAGTGGAACACCATTTAGGGAAAACCACCC
>CABFWB010001124.1:117834-130488 GCA_902151455.1 Timema bartmani | reverse complement strand
CAGAATGGAATGGGCCAGTTTCATAGTCAGACTTAGTACTCCTCAAGTGCGGTGCTATACTAAATACAAGAAGACACCTACCTAGACCAGAATGGAATGGGCCAGTTTCATAGTCAGACTTAGTACTCCTCAAGTGCGGTGCTATACTAAATACAAGACGACACCCACCTAGACCAGAATGGGGTGGGCCGGTTTCAGAGACAGACTTAGTAAGCCTCAAGTGCGGTGCTATACTAAATACAAGATGACACCTACCTAGACCAGAATGGAATGGGCCAGTTTAAGTGAAGGCGTGCTAGGTCTGACTATGAAACTGGCCAATATTATGCCTTGCAAAAAAAAGAAACACTTTGTACAATAGATAACAAATGTGAATAAACATTATATTGTTAAGTTACACAATGCTATGAGTGGGGTTATTTCGTAAAGTTTTAAATTGGGGTATTTAACCAAGGTTGCCACGCACCTGAAAAATACAGGGAATATTTTTGTGTGTAGAAATAAACCAAGAAAGCACAAGTATTTTGCAAACTCTTGTAAAATTACTGGAATATTTGTTAATTTGTGACATTTAGGCCTAACTGAAAGCTTTTTTTGGATAGACAGAAAAGTGAACTGAAGTACTAAGCACGTTATTTAAATAAGTCTTTATTCCCCTTAAACAAAGGTTCTGAAGCGACAGAAGATATATTTATAATTGAGAATTTCTTCTGGAAAACCTGGTTCAACGAATATGGTGATAAGAAAATAGTGGGATCCCTGATATAAAGACTGCTCCCAGTAATTTCATGTTTTAAAATAGCAGACATTGGCTATCATCGCGCTTAGCCTTGTTAGATAACTGCATCTTGAGCAAGCCAGGGAGCACTCTAATATGGGCCAGCCGGGGGATCGAAGCCAGGGCTGTGGTATTAACAGCCTGGAACTTGCAACTAGACCAGTGCGGTGGTAAGTGACGTTTAAGAGCTGACATTGACTTCACATCCTCACGCGGGGGATCGAATCCAGGGCTGTGGTTTTAACAGCCTGGAACTTCCAACTTGTCCAGTGCAGTGGTGAGTGACGTTTAAGAGCTCCTCACATCCTCACGCGGGGGATCGAAGCAAGGGTATTTTAACACCGCTCTTCAAACAAGCGACCAGTCTCATTTGGTACTACCGACTCACTGCGTGGCTATGTACGAGCGGTTATTAAAAATAAATTCGACTTTTTACACGAAATTGAGATTTTTCAGTAAGGGTACCGCCTACTTGAAGATAAATATTCCCACACTACTGCATTTATTATTGGAATGACAGTTCTGAAGTGCCAAAACGTATATTTTACTTTGGGGCTCTACATAAAAAGACAAAACTTCAATTGTTTGAGGAAGGCTAGATCTATGTTTATAAACATTTACTTTGTTTAGGAACTGCAATATTTCACGTGAAACATCGTTAAAAATGAGTTGATTTCATGATTTTTATCTGGAGATTATAGGACTTAAAATTTAAGACATTTAATCTTATAGACCATAGGTGGCCTAACAGTGCATCGTGATTGACCGATTGATCGCTACCGCTTGTTTGGTCGATTGTTTTGGCGAGTGTTTAAAAAGTATTGAGAGAGGGCTTACACTTTTTTCTTAAGTTAAGATTATAAAATCTACATTTTGAATCTGTATGACTGATGAACATTTACAATCCTGCTTCAGTTTATGACAGTAATTACTAATTTTCATGTAACAAACTATCCTAAGTTCATGGAGTACCTATCATACGTTAACTTCTAAGTCAAGTTTTTGGTGAGAAAATACTTTTTTCATTGTAGTTATATAATGTAGTAATGTATTTTAATTAAAAACTCAGCTTATGTTAGTGAAAGTATTAGGTATAGGTTTTTATATATAATACAATTTTTCTATTTAAATACAAAATGGTTTTTTTTTTACCAATGAAACAAACAATATCAGACTATGGTTCCGTGGTAGATCGCAAATGATTTTCCTTGTTTGGACTAGATCGCTAGATCCAAAAGTTTGGCCACTCCTGTTTTAGAGTAGCCTAAATGCACATGTTGATATCTTGCTCCTCAATTCTGGCATGAAACGTTTTTCAAAATAACAAACCCCTTCTTAAATATCACAAGATTTATGGACGTCGGCCACGCGTCTCGGCTTTATATTAGACGGTGTCCTTAAATTTGTAATTTGGCATAAAGTTGAAATAAACATTCTAATTATTATATATATTATGATAGACCTAAACCCAAACATATGTATTAACCACAAGCTAAGAATCTATTTTTTTTTTAATGTGTACAGCTCGTTTTACCACTCGTTCGTGTTATCCACATATTTACACCAATAGGACCAGGATGAAGAAATAAGAATTTAAAGGAAATGTACCCTCATTTGTGTGAAGGGAGAACGAAGCAATAATTTACTAAAAACTTTCCTCAGTACACCCGACTGGGATTATAACCCCGATATCCCCGTCATGTGCAATCCATTCTTTTGTGAAAGTGACGCATTGGAACATTTGACTAATGTGCGAATATTCAACTAGTCTTTTTTTATTAATTATTTAAGCTATTTAAAATTACCTCTTTGAACCGACTGATTAGCTAACTTAAATCTATAATAAACACAACTATCAACCCCTGGCTGTTAATTTATCACTGTGAAAGGGGGAAACTCACATTTCACCAACGGTAAATTTTTCGTCCATGTCAGGAATCGAACCCGGGACCCAGACAGATACGCTAACTATTCAACTAGTTGATTAACCCATTGGTTTTCGTTTTTCCTTCAGCCAGTAGCTCAATTTGGTTGTTGGAAGTGTGTACCCCATTTCTAGATTCATGGTTGATACGGTGAGGCAAACTTTGGGAAGTTATTCATAATTTGTGTTGCTAACACTTTATTGATTTTTATAAAAACCTTTCTAATCTTTTAAAGTGAAACCTTGATCCTTAAATCGATAAAAAATACATCCCCAAATAAAACTTCAAATTTGTTATTATTTGTTAAAATATTTAAGAATAAATAAAATAACTTTATAGCTTTTGTAATTTTAATAGTTTATTTTGCCTATAATACAAAATTGACCGATTCTTATAATTCTTCGCTTATACTTTTACTATTAGCCAAGCAAAGCAGTTTTTTGATAGACAAAACAAATACGTTATTTATTTTCAAAATGTTAAATACTAGTAGTAAAAAGAAAAATCTTCCCTCTCGCTTATGTATATGTTAGTAAAACAATGCGTGCTTTTGTGCAAATAACCGTGTTAGAAACTTTTTTTAAAATCTGCAAAATATGTTTTAAAATTATTTTTTTAAATAAGTCTGACACGTTAGTTCAGTCCTTAGCGTGTCTCTTTGCTTAGCTAAGGGTCATAGGTTAGATTCTTGGCATGACCGAAAAAAATATAGTTGGTAAATGTGGGTTCCTCCTTTCACAGTGATTAATTAACTGCCGGGGGTTGGCTGGTGTCTCTGTTCTAGATTTAAGTTAGTTCATAAGTCATAAGATATAAACAGTCGGTTCAGAAAGTACACGTTAAATACCTCAAATAAATGAGAAAATCTGAGAATAATTGATGCATAGAGAATAACAAACTTCTGTCTTTTGTTCTTTTTATTTCCTACATTTTCTGGAGTCAATACTATGTATAGTTATTTGTTGGATGAAAAATTAACATCTAGGATATTATCAATCGTGCCGCAGATAAACTAATGTTATATATGTTTTAGAAATAGATATTAAGGAATTTTAGAGAAAATATGATAGGATGAACACCTTTTGTTTGATTGTTTCATAGACCCTTACTATCCAAGAACATTGTTGAGAGAATTGAAAATGGCAGTCAACTTATTTTAGAAAACGATATCGCATCTTTTAAAACGAATAATTAACTACGCTCTCACCCGCTTGGCTGTACGCGTGGTCTAACGCGCTACTATCGCATTAGGCTAGACTGCTTATGATTGACAGACCTAGGTTCGAATCTGGGTTTGGTGTACTGAGCTTAGTTTTTCCAAATTTGTTTTCCACTTTCCATCCACGTAAATGTGGGTACACTTCCTAAAAATATAACCTCACTAATCCCTAAAACCATTAGCGTAGTTAGTACATGAGCGTATAGCCCGAACGGGTAGTAAGACGCTGTGCTAAAAAAAATATATGGTCTTTGTCATAATCACAAACTGCCAGTAAAACGTTATCGAACGTAGATGTGTGGGCGTTTTAAATATTACAAGCTTTGTTACAAATTATTTTCAAAGTTAACTAAAGTTACAAGTAATTTAATATTTTAGGATCTAGGGTAGTTTGTGTAATCCAAAATAATTGTTCTTATGCAAATTTGAGCCAAAAAACCGTAGATTTATATGCGAGGCAACTCATCCACGCACCGTAGATCAGATTTAGTTTTTATAGAGTTGTTATCAGCTTCGAAATTGGAGTAACAACTTTTAATAGCCCCATTTAACAAAGAAATGATCCTGTCGCCGAGTAAAAAGATGATCGAAAGGCATAAATACTTGATTTAATAAAGTTATAAAGACCTAATTTGGAAACTTGCTGGATCATTTTCCCCCTTAAAAATACATTTAGGGTATTGCATTATTCTAGTAAAGTTTTATATCCATAATATTTTTGCTTTAAAGTAAAACTAAACTAGTTTGCGACAGCTAATTGATCTAGTATATTAATTTTAATGAGCTTAATTTATATGTCTATGGATTTTCACTTTGGATACTTATTTTATAATGACGTAATTAGTTGTGCATTAGCGCGCTTGTCTCTGATTATAATGAACAAACTGGTTTCTTTCTTCTACATCGGGGTTCAGGGGCATGTGGATTAAACCTCAATCTCTGTCTCTTTGGTAATGATGGGCAGGTTGGGGTTCAAATTTTGGTAGTATGTATGATTTTGTTTTTTCTAAATGGATTCCCACTTTCTCTCCAAGAAAATCCAGTTACATCTCTAAATTCTACCTTCATCATTAGTAGTATCATACTATCATCGACCTTTCTCAAATTTCACTCCAGGAGTAGGATGGTGCATCTCCCTAGAACTTATCATTCTCATATTTTTCCCTTAAGCTAGATTTTTTAAAGTTTTGACATTTGATCTGTACTAAAACAAATTGTTTTATTTAAACTCGTGATTCTTTTTTTGACACAACAATTTCTAAATCAATAGAAATCGGTAATGAAAGCATAGTAATCATAAAAAAAAATATATAAGCTCATTATTAGCATTGACATTTTAATAATATCTACTCTTCACTTTTAATTTGCTTTCATTAGTGACCGAGTTGAGCCAGATCCTGTTTTAACTCGACCGTTTGACGTTTCGTTTATCCGCTCCACGATAACTGCCAAATTTGTGGACTAGTTTTAACCAAATTTGGCAAGGGAATTCTTTGAGCAAAGGCCGAATGACGCATAAATCTATAGTTTTTTTTATTGTTTTAAATATTTACATTTTTTACGAGATTTAACTCTTCAGGTGGGGATTTTGGGGACGCGAGAAAAGGCGAGTGTTTTGGCAGTTTTTATAGCAAAACTTTTTTTGCCTAATTAAATAAAATATTGCTTCAATGGAAACATGAAGTTTAATTTTCTTCACATGATGACCTCAACATTTCTTGAATATCTCTCAAGGATGTCCAGAAATTTAATGACAACTTTTTATCTTCATTTAAAAAGTTTGTCATCTATTGCCGTTATACTCGTTACTCATGATAGATATTCAACAACTGTTGATATAACCAGGCGAGGCAAATTAAACTTTATGTCTCTTTTGAAGCAATTTTTTAGTTTTTATTCAGGCCAAAAGAAAAAGTTTTGCTATAAAAACTGCGAAAACACTTGCCTTTCTCGCGTTCCCTACATCTTCATCTTAGATCACGTGAACAACGGTTATTCTCTATGAATATAATGCACTATTGAAGATAGGACAACTTGTAAAACACCTTTTGTTGTTGTAAGGCTATAAGTTTGTGCTCTATACACCCAAATAGCATTCATTTTTTATCCTATTTATTTATATTACCTAAAAATAAAATTGCCTGTATCTCTGTATGAGTTGGTTTGCAGACCTAAGATTACTGATACTCATTTTAATGAGTACTACAAGATCCTTAAGTTCTGAACACTTTTTTGAACATCTTGTATAGCATAGTTTAGTAATATTTATGTTCCATACATTTTTTCACTGTCAAATTTAGTGCTTTTCGCATGTTGTATACACCTAGATGATAAATTATGTTTACTTCTAGCAAAATTTACGTTTCTTCTGAGGTTTCTGAATAAAATAAATATAATAGCTAATTGAACCACGCGCCCGTTTTTAATTGGGTACATTTGCGGGCACATATATGTTTGCGCGCGCGTGCGCACACACATACAGGCACATGCACACACTCACCCACGATTCGAAATTATTTGATGCCGTCCAAGTCGGTCGCTGTACGAACATGAAATACTAGAGATATATTTAGTTTGATCGCCTTGATAGTGCAAAAAAAATAACTTAGAGTGTGGTAGATATGTTGACTTTTTCTATTCTCAAAAACATTTAATTTCGTTTATATGATAAAATGTTTGCCAGTACTGTAATTATTTCACTAGTCGGAAATCAAATTTTATATCATACACTCATAACATATCGAGTAAGTGGCGCAAGGAGCTCTCATCATATTTTATACCATACACACATAACATATCGAGTAAGTGGCGCAAGGAGCTCTCATCATATTTTATTTCATACACACATAACATATCGAGTAAGTGGCGCAAGGAGCTCTCATCATATTTTTAAAGCTGCGATATAAAAAAAAAGCAAAGATTGTACACAATTGGAATTTTCAAATTAATGGAAACTTTTTAAATCTCTGCCTGGAGCTTATTGTGTGTTTCTCCATCTTACATTCTGAAGAGACATGTATAGATATCCAACCAGAGGCTTCGTCCACGGATCTTTTTTATGAATAAATAATTATTTTCTACCCGAGATTTATTGGACTTTGGATGGTTCTCAATTTGTTGCACACCAATACGGCTTGTCTGCATATTCTCATGGGCAACGTTTAGTGTGTCGCAAACTAATCCACAAAAATGAGGCCATAAACTTTTAAACTATTTCAACAAATAAACATCCAAATGTTTATTAGTAAAAACTAATAATTATGTGTTGCGTTTATCAAATACTTTGTGAATTTTTTAAAAATTAAAAATAATTATATTTAATTTCCCTTAACCCCTTAAACGCACAGTATACATTAATGTAATTAGTGTAAACAGCACCCATTTTTATCCCGGCACATAATGATAAATCAAAGCTTGAACGATTATAACGCTATGCTAGAATAACGCCTTCTAATCCCTGTGTCAACACAACTATACCTGTTTCGGTGGCCGCATGGTCTAAGGTGCTACCCTTGCAGTAGACTAGACTGCCGATGACAGGGAAATCGAGGTTCGAATCTCGGTTGGGTGTACTGAAGATGGTCTTTCCAAAATTGTTTCTACTTTCCTTTTATGCAAATGTGTTGCACTTCCTACGAATATGAATATAACCATTCTTATCCCTAAAATGATAAGCGTAATTAGTTTATAAGCGTATAGCCCGAATGAATAGTAGTATGTTAATATATATATATATATAACCATCTTTAATCAGGTGAATGTTCATTAATTTGAATTTAAAGAATTTCAAACATTTTATAAAACAAATGCAAAGTTTTAAACGCAGGGATTAAGCCAACCAACTTTCCATACATTTTAAAATGTGTATATTTATACCGAGTGAGTGTGTGTAAAACTATAATTTATTATGATTACCAGAAGTAAGCACATATAACAGATACATTTGGTTATTTTATAACTTTAAACATTCACATATTAAAATATCTTTTCGTTTTTAATTAAATGATGAAGGAATTTAAGACCTAACTTTTGTTGCAGTTCCCAAGTTTTCTCTGTGTGGGTGTCAGTGTCTATTCATGATATTGAAGATACCCTTTTTACCGTAGTCTTATAGTTTTAATTTCACTTCATTCTCGAAGAAAATGAAAATATATGACTCTATTACGCTCCAAAATTGTACAATATTCCCTGGGCAAATCATTCTTGTGGTCTCTGGAGGGACCACCGCTATTTTAAAGTTGAGGGCGGCTTATAGCGTTTCTTGCGCTCTTTGTATTAATAACAGGGGCGTGGATTATTACGCCTCTAGCGGTGTGTGGATGGGGGGAGGGGTAGATACTGCCGAGAATACTTCATTGTGACTCACTCAGGAGGGGAAGGGACTTTGGTTCGATCCCAGATTATACTTTAAATAATGTCCTCTACTCAAGGGCGTAGAAAGCTAATTTTTCTAGGGGGGGTCCGCTAGAAAATGTTACCATACCTTAGTCAATAAAATTGTATATACGTATATAAGGTCCTCATTCCTATGGAGTGGGGGGCTATAAAATTCCAGCGGGTTTCGGAACCCACGAGCCCCTCTCCACACCCTTTCTACGCCCTTTGGTGAGGAAACCTATTTTTCTAAAACAAAACTAATTAAGATTTTTTTTTTTTTGTATAGCACCCACCAGTTGATCATTAACTCATGAGAGTGACTAGAATTAATGACGTTTCAAGAGAGACATGTTAAGGTAATAAACAAATCTAAATGACGAAGAAGAGATAAATATTTCGGCCTTTTTTTTTTAGCACCTCGTCATACTACCCGTTCGGGTTATGCGCTTATGTACTAATTACTAGGGCTCTGCGAGTACTAGGATTTTGAGCTTCGAGCTGATCTTGTCATTAAAGCTCGAGATAAAGATTGAAAGTTTTGCATGCTCGTAATTTTCGACCTTCCTCTTGAGTTACGTACAAATCAATTTTTAAAACGCATTGGCAGACTAAGTATAGGATATTTAATTTAGATGATATCGGCAGTTTCACTTATAAATCATTTGATAACGGGTAAAATTAACATCAAATTCCAATCAATAACCTAACAAGGCTCTAAAACAACGTTCGACCGGTAAACTTATTCAAATCAATATTGTCGTCCATTTGGAATTATCCTTGATTGAAGTTGAATTTCCACGACAGGGCAGTGAAAATAAAAATAGCTCCATAGCTCAGCTAAATAATTGAATAATCAATACTGTATTTTTACTATTTTTACAAAGCCCCTTTCTAAAATCATAATTTAAGTTTAGTTAAAATTTTAACCGTTAGAATGTATTATATTGATTGTTTTCGAAAGCAAGATATTTAAAATCTGTTTTTATTATTTATTTTATTTATTTAGCACCGCGTCTTACTACCCTTTCGGGTTATACGCTTAAGTACTAATTACACTAATGGATTAGGAATGGGGAAGGTTGAATTTAGAGGAGGTAAACCCGCATTTGCGTGGAGGGAGAGTGGAAAATCATATAGGAAAAACCACCCCAGTTCACCCGACCGAGATTCGAACCTTGATCTCCTCGTCCTCGGTGGTCTAGCTCAACACTACTGGCGCGTTAGCTAACTACGCCACCGAGGTGGGTCCTACAATCTGTTCAACTACAAAACTAGCATTAGGTTAGTTTTTATTATTTATATAATTATATTGATTAACCTGTCTAAAAAAATCACTATTAATAAAAATTTCAATAAATACTTTTTTCAGACATACCACATTTAAATAAAAAAAAGGCATTCACTATTTCATACTGTCTACTAGAAAACATTTTTTTTTATCATCTTATTTTTCATTTTAAAGAATGAACATCAACTTTAACAAGCATCAAAACTTGAATTGAAATACATTTCGTAATAAAATAGTTTCTATCGAAAGCCCATACAATGCGCATGCACAACTGCACATATGAGAATAGAATTGGAACAGAAGAAGTGATCATACGCTATTATTACACTAAGGATTAATAAACGAAATAAGAAACACATCAAATTTCTAACTATCATTTGCAATTATTACGTCCTCTTAGAGGGTAAACGGAAAGCATATTTTGGGGAAATTTAGCTCATTAAAACGTCAATTTTATAACACTCTTTTTGTAATTGTTATTCTAATTTTATTGTTTTTACTAAGATATGAGTGTTGTAGCAATTTTAATTGTTTTTTTCTACAATTTTTATTTAAGTGTTATTATTTTTAAACCATGTATTTTAAAAGTGTTATTTCTACGTTAAAACCAACTAGTTCCGTTTTCAAACTTGTTTTCAAAAGTATTTACTATTTATATAAATGAGGGTCATTCTTATAAGAGCATGTGTTGTTTTAATGTACATTATTTTTAAAATCTCTCATTTTATGTTTGTTTTGACTGATGATATTTAAAAAATAATTTTTAACTTTTAAAATAAACATATTTACACTCCTATCATTTTAAAATTATGAATATACTCGAACTCGGTAGCTTTTTGAACTACTCTACTCGAGTTCGACTCGAATGGAAAAAAAAACCTACCTCGCAGATCTCTACTAATTACGCGAATGGGTTAATAATCAATAAGGTTGAATTTCGAGGAATCGTAACAGCATTTTCGTGGAGCGAGAGGCCGAAAACATTTAGGAAAACCACCCTCAGTACACTCGACTGAGATTTGAACCCTTGTCTCCCCGACATCAGCATTCCGGCACTATAAATTAAAAATGTTACTTTCAAATTTAGTGATGTTATTTGATAGCATTAGCGTGTTAAAAATCTCACAGTTTTACTTCTTAAGACAATCTATCGCTTATAAATTCGTGTCGTGTAGGACCAGAACTGTGCAGTGTGCATCCTTTTGATAACTCCTGGAATATTACATTACTATACTAACAGAATCATGTATATAGCTGGAGAAAAATATTAAAAAACTCGATACCTCAGTATTACAATATTACAACTTAAAAAAAATATTTAGTTGTCAATATCAATAAAAGGTTGACATGGTGGTCAAGGAGTAAGGTGTCAGACTTCTGTGCTGGGGGTCCGGGATTCAATCCTCGGTCCCGGCACGGATTTGTCTGATTGCCAAACCCTTCCTTCACCTCTGACAAGACGTGTATTAATCACAACTTGTGAATGTGAGGAACGCCAGGCCTCCCGTGGTTCGGATCCCACGTTAAACTGTAGGTCCTCCATTTCATCTCACAATCACCCTACCATTGCACATTAGCGTAAGTGCGTATAAACCGAACGGGTAGTAAGTCGCGGTGCTGATGTAGTGATAATAATAACATCAATAAATTAATGATATTTAAAACTAGGCCTTTATTTCAAAGGTTACAGTTAAAATTGTATACTGAAAAGTCTGTGATTTTAGAGTGAGCACTTTTGCACTGAGGTGTCTAATTCTGAAACAATGATTTATCTGTGAGCTTATGTAGTTATTTATTCCGTGGTCCGTTTCTAGTGAATATTAATCGTTTGTAAAGTACCGGTGGGCCACAAAAAAAAAATCTCAAGGGTCAAAGTTTCCCCATCCATGGCTTAGATAGTAAAAATCTGAGTGACAAGGTGTTAAGTCTGATGTTTTAGGTTAAGTTAACATATTGCAAGCTGTTTTTATAGTGAATGTCGTATCTAAAGTATACGCGCCATTCTAAATTTAATATTTTATTAAACCAACTGGTGAGTTTCTCCCTGCCTTAGCTCCTGGAATAAAGTGGAATATAATATAGGGTCGGAGCACGTAGTTTTGGTGGAAGCTACGCGTTCAAAATTGGTATTAGTCTTTTCTCACTCGCATGGCATTTTTTTATTTATCTGACGCTTGCACGTAACGCTCCTGCTTATTTTACCTGCAATACAGCTTTAATTAATAGTAGAAAGGGTTCGAACGTGAGTCGGTTTCTTTATACGATACTTTAAAGGTGTTTTCCGGCCGGCACTTATTTTCTTTTCTTCAGATGGATGAGGAGAAATATCTCTTTTACAGATTGGTACGATGCTAAATTAATATATTTACAGGACTACAAACCACCCGGAGAATAAAGGTTTTTTTTTGTTTGGAAAAAAATCTGGAAAAAATGGGGACTTTCATAACAACAAAACAAAAATACTAGAATATTTGAGAGTTTGGGAGTAACGACGCAGATTCGAACATTTCTTATTCTCCGTCCCTCTTGTATATCCTTGAAACGTTGGTTTGATTAACTACTGCGTATATTTTCCCATCAAGCTCAATTCATTGTGTCTTAAACACAAACTGCATGACTTCACAATAGTAATTTTTACTAAAAATTAAATGTAATTCCCTTTATACTACTCTATAAAGTATCTGGAAAGTTGGGGATTCCCCTAAGAAAACATTTAAAACCCATGGGATTATTTAATAAATTAGTGTTAATGCTGATGAAAAACATTCTTTGGAGTACTTTTAAATTGTATGTGCTCAGCTTTATGTTTAAGTAGTAAATTCCATTAAATTTACTTGACTGTTACTGGCTGGTTACTGGCTGACTTAACACAACGGATTTATATATACAACGTGTTTCTAAAACATTGCATCAAACTTTGGCAGGATACTCCTTGGGCGAAATTAGAATAATTCTCATAAGCAACCTAGGGTCCATCTTCAATATTAAGGGCGGTATACACCCCTAAAGACAGAGCTAAAAACGACTGTTGTGTGAAATATTATGAAAACTGCTTAGGGTATTACAA
>CABFWB010001124.1:93586-106298 GCA_902151455.1 Timema bartmani | reverse complement strand
GTCCCCCCCCCCCCTGAATCGTTTCATACTCTCCTTAGCGCAAATGTGGGTATATTTCCTCATAATTATACCTTCTTTATTCTTATTACATTAGTGTGAATATGTGGAAAGCCCTAATGGTTATTAAGACGCGGTGCACAAAATAAATAACTACGATTTGTCGTTTCATCCTTACAAACATATTTTGACGTCGTTGAGCTTCATAAATAAGCTGGTAGTCATCTCTTCGCTTCCACAAGTATCTCCCGTTAAGCTGACAAAATTTTGTAGATACGTTGTATTAACGACAGTGACCTATTCCTAACAATGCACTGTGTAATATTCGTATGTTTTGCTTGAGCTCAGAAATGTGGTTTAATACCGCGCAGTTGCAGTTTCAGACGAGACAAGAGGAACCGGGGGCCCCGCTCTGGGCATAATCTGACCACGATGCCGAAATTGCTTCTCTGGGGAGCGAGTTTTCTTTTACGATAGACGGGAGAAGGATCAACAGTTGATGTAATTCCGCTGCCTCTACTTGTAATTGAGTCGGGACTCCCAGACTTAAAGGCTTATGAACACTCTGTGGGCCTTTTACTGCGCTTTTCGTTTGGTGGCAGAGCCGCCTTCCTTTGGACAGTCGGGTTCACGAAAATATATTCTTCACTGCTTTTCACAAGTGAAAAATGAACAAATATATTTGGCTTGGATTGTAAATTTCATGTCATTTTGTTTAATTTATTTTTCCAGTCTGCTATAAACGTGAATGTATGTTTGGTACGTGTACGAAGTTACGTGTACGAAGTTTTTCTTAAGATAGGGTGCTAGTGAGCGTGAGTTTAGGACAGTATTTTCGAAGTTTTTATAGCATAAACATTTATTTGGCCAAAATAAGTCAAATATTTCTTCTATAGATACATATAGTTTAGTTTTCCGCACATACTAATCTCAACAGTTCTTTAATATCTGTCAAGGGTGTCCTGGAATTTAATGACAACTTTTTCTCTGCATTTAAAAAGTTTGTCACCAAATGCCGCTATGCTCATGACAGATATTCAAGAACTGTTGAGATTAGCATGTGAAGAAAGCTAAACTCTATGTTTCTATGGAATAAATATTTGATCTATTTTTGCCAAAAAATGTTTATGCTATAAAAACTGTAAAATTAATGCACTAAACTGGCGCTCACTAGCACCCCACCTTAATACACTTTTTCTTTGTTCATCGCTTCTTACTTCTTGCCTAAGTTGTTGTCATATTTTATACTGATCGGGTGGGTGATGAGAGAGGTATACTTTTTAGAAAATTACCCGAATTTGTGCTGAGGAAGGATGGAAAACCATATAGGAAAAATACACATTCAATCTGGTCGGGATTTGAAATCTGACTTGACCTGCAAACTAGACCTGATAAGGTTGACGCTTTTGTTCACCTGACCAAAGCTGTGCCTATATATTAATGAAGCTCATACCTATTGGGTTGTGACTTATTTGTTTGGAAAGTAAAAATCTGTTCATAAAACATAATTTAATTTAAAAGACAAATGGTCGAACTAATTTGTATATTTAATTATTCTATTGCGGAGATAGCGAGCGTAAATTAAGACGTGGGGCATGGAATTAAAAATTGTTAAATTGTGAGATTTCTTGGTATGGTAGTTCTAAGTCTTGGCCAAGTCTGTGAAGAGGCTGCTTTGATAAGTGCGTCTTGTCCACTCAAATCTGAACAGTAAACGTTGAAAGTTTATCTCTGTCAAATTGTACTGGCTAGATAGTGTTTTTTTTTATTTGCGGTGTTTAACGTTCACTTTATGAACTAACTTATTATATCAGCACATGACTTAACTAACTTAAATCTAGAACAGAAACAACATCAGTGTTAAATGGAAAACCCACCTTTTACAAGTGTTTTTTTTTTCAGCCAAGTCGAGACTCGAACTTAGTACTCTTAACTCAGTAGGTAGATACGTTACAGATTGAGCTAAGGTTTTGTACTTTGGTCATCTTCCACAAATGTTAAATTAAAGGCCTTAGGTATGGTTGCTGTGTTTGCCCTAGGATTAAGTAAGACGCCAACAGCAAATACACTAACCTTAAAACCCACAACAAATAATAAAAATAACCATTTACCTTCCCGTTACAAATGCATTACGACTTTGGAAAATAAATAAATTACTGTTTCAAGGGAACTTTTCTTGAAAATACGAGTGCTTTATTTGTTTACACAGCCATTGATCAAAAGTTGATTCGAACCGGTGTTTAAATAGTGAGTCTATATATTTTGTTATAGTTGTCCACTGTTAAATTCGTCCATTTCACATGCAGAAACGTATGTTTTGTGAGTTTATTTCAGCTTCAAATAGTCACCATTTTGAAAATATGACAAGTCATGCATGTTGAACATTTGAATATGTTTTTGTATGACTACAATAATTATTGATGTATCTGTAAAACGTGTTAATAGTTTAATACACGAGATACTGCTACACACATATACTATTTTAATATTCACTATAAGCTTACTACGGGGGACCACCATTACGTCGCGTTACAAATGCATCGCGTGTCCACTACAACGTCGTTTTTGGTACAAATACATTGCAGGTCCATCACGTCGCATTTCCCCCACCTCTCTACACATAGCTAACCCTACTCTGACTTACAACCAATAGGGATGAAGGGGCGTATACATACAATTACATCGTTACAAATACATCGCGTGTCCATTACATCGCATTTTGGTAGGATAGTGTGCATGAATCTCAGCTCAGACTCTCACTTTCAAGGTAAGGCTGGTTGAAAGGATAGTGTACCTGACTCTCACTTTGAAGGTAAGGTTTGTTGAAAGGATAGTGTACCTGACTCTCACCATGAAGGTAGATCTGGTTGAAAGGATAGTGTACCTGACTCTCACCATGAAGGTAGATTTGGTTGAAGGGATAGTGTACCTGACTCTCACTTCTGACTCTCACCATGAAGGTAAATCTGGTTGAAAGGATAGTGGGCCTAACTCTCACCTCTGACTCTCACTTTGAAGGTAGGGCTGGTTGAAAGAATAGTCTACCTGGCTCTCACCTCTGACTCTCACCATGAAGGTAGATCTGGTTGAAAGGGTAATGTGTCTGACTCCTCTTGTTGGCAAAGTTTATTACAAGGATAGTGTACCCGACTCTCATCTTGGAGTTAATTAGGTAATTCAATTTAAAAAGTACTCATCTGTTCGAAACACGGCAAAATTTAGCATATCTTCTCTCATGTATCCATTTGCCAAATCATAATATGATCTCAAAACCATTATTATATTGAGTTTCTGTCACTTTTGGCAACCAAATTTTCACAAGAAACAATTTGTTTTTGATTACGTAAACATTTTTCTTTTTACCGTTTTTACAACCGTCTGATAGCTGTCACTTACCGCCACTGTTTCCATCATTAAATAAATATACCATAATTTTGATTTTTACTTGTCTGGAAAAAAATTGTCTAGATAAAAAGGTATATTTTTAATTTGTAGATTATATTCTTATTTTTTTATTTCATCTTTGCTTTTCGTTGAACCATAGCAATTCGAATTTACAAATTCAAGTATCAAGTTTTTTAAGTACATTAAATTTCTTGCAAGCTAGAACTTTCCCCCTCCCAAGGAGAGTCGATTGAGCTTATATTCCTATTGGTTGTAAGTCAGAGTAGGGTTAGCTGTGTGTAGAGAGGTGGGGGAAACGCGACGTGATGAACCGGCAATGTATTTTTACCAAAAACAAACGCGATGTAACGGACATGTGATGTAATTGTATATACCCACTTACTGCATGATAGAGAGGGTTTTGGGTATATTTTGAAAAATATAGGTGCTATTCACTTGGAGTGAAAATTGTTAGATTTTACATGTAGGGTTTTTAAAGCTACATTTAAGAAAATATAGGCTGTAGCTAGAGAGACTAAATCAAATTTCACGATAACTTGATATTATATAGCCTCTGCTCAAGTATAAATGTGTAGCTACCTGTAATTAGGGCTGTGCGAGTGGGCGCTTTCACTTTGAGTCGAGTTTGAATGAAAACGAGTTTTTTTTCTAGTTCGAATAGTATAGAGCAATAAAGATTTCAAGTTGAATTTCTGTAATTTCAGGAATAAACCATAAATTAGTACAGACATAAATTTTTAGCTACATTTGTTGTCAAAATATTTATAGTCACACAAATTCGAATTTTCAAATAAATTTAATATAATTGTAGAATTGTTTTATTTAGGAAAAATGAAATATTGAGGGACTCTATTTTCCATGAAATTTTATCTCAAAACTGAATAAAATTAATAAAACTAGGAATATTTGAGAAAAAGATCGAAAACTTCGATTACTCAAATTTTTTCGGAATTTTGTAAAAAAATCTTTATAGGGTATATATGAGTACTCTGCGTGTATATTATTTGAGGAGACTTACTCGATTGAATCCATCTCTACACATTTTATTATATTTCTCACTTCTTTTCTTCAAAATTATAATTTTTGACATGTTGTTAACTTGATGTTTTCTCTATATCGACTAGTCAGACAAAATGTAAACAAATAACTCTCATTTCTACACAATGCTTGTGTCTGTTTCTCTTATCATCACAGCTTGATATTGGGAGCAATCCAACAAAATGTCACATGTTTTTATAGTGACACAATACAATGGAACAGTTATTGTGTGCTTGTCATTTTGAAGCTCTCTCTCCATTTTCTACCTTCTATTTTTGCTCGCTTTTCTGTGGCGATATAACAACCAACAATCGATATTCCTAACAGAACATTGCCTCTTGAAAGATATCCAATAATACCGCACATTACTGCGGGACTGTGTTGTATATTGTAGATGAGGGGAATGGAAAACAATAAAATAATCATGTGGTTTGAGGTGGCTCATGTCGTTTGTTTGTTTTCACTTTGTGTTTTGTTTGATAAACTCGCAAAGCTTTGACTTGCCAAGATCCTTTTGAATAAAGATGTCTTTATATTATACATTTTCTTTTTTCCACCCTCGATTGCATTTTAACGTTTTAGGTGGGGTTTTTTTGGCACTGTGTCTTACTAATAGCTACGCAAATGGTATTAGGAGTGAGGAAAGCTATTTTTATAAGGATTGCATGTTTGGAGGGAGACTGGAAAATCATTTAGAAAAAAACATCTTCAGTAAACCCGACCGAGATTCGAACTTCTATCTCTCCGTCATCGGCAGTCTAGTCTACTGCCAAATTAGAGCTTTTTTAGGCGTATTCGTCCTGAATTCAGTCAATCTTGCAAAATAAAATATTCATTATATTGAACTTGTTAAAAATCGTGTTTGTACTTTATTTAACCATACTCTATTGGGGTTTTATTTTAGTTTCCAACCCGAAGGTTGGTTTGATGAGCTTCCCGTCCCTTTGGCGCTGGCTGCGCATGCACTTGCACGCACCCCTTAGGCTGGTTAGTGCCTTCCGCACCACCGGGGAGAAAGCACATGTACCAGTAAAGTTCTGAAAGTGCTGTGGTTTCCAGTTGCCTTCCGCACTGAAATTCTACGAGTGGGTGATAAGGAGTCTACCAATTTGGCCAGGAAAGGTATTGTCACATAACTTCCAGGGATCTTTTACATGCGACAATCGACATGGGATTACCGGCTTTACATCCCTATTAGGGATTATTGATAGATAAATGAATATAATCAGTTATAAATAAAAATATTGAATGCAACTCTTCACATTTTGATGACACCAAAACTATCGTTGCTATTATAAAAGTTTTCACGAATATCTATTTAATGTAATATTGTTATTAACCCTAATTACAGTCTCCTTTATTCCTTAAACATGTTAATTGAGGCCAATGTCTCTCTGAAAAGCTGTCATCCAGTTCTTGATGTGATTTTCTTACGTCATTTTATTTACCACCTTCTGGGTAGTGTCATCGACCCACAACACTGTTAATCCTAGTAAACACTTGGAAATATTGTTTGCAAACATGTTGCTCTTGTTTGCTAAATGTTTTCTATTTTTCGGAAACAGTTTTCAAACATTTTCTAATGTTTTATTTATGTTTACCAAAGAGAAAACAATGTTTCTTGTCATCAGTTTCAAATGGGTTACAAGTAAAAACGTTTGAATGTTTGGACGTGTTTGCCAACATTGTCGACAGCAACCAACGTGGGCCATTCCTTGACTAGCCTGGGACCAACCATTTGTAAAATATCTTCAAAATCTGTAGGAGGCATGCGATTAAAGTCTCTAAAACCACTGACGTCTTTGATATTCAGTTCTTTCAGACGCTTATTTGCATGGTATGAACCATTTTGAAGCATTGCACGAACACACAACAGTTTTATTCTTGTATGTCTTCTTGAACAGTCCATTACTGCGTACAAAGCGCAAGCCATAGCAGCAGCATCCTCTTCGGCAGATGTATTTTACTCAACTGAGCTCTGGACCTGAAACCATGTTTGTTTAACCATTTGCAAACAATATGGTTCCCATGTTTGAGCACTTTGGAAACTTTTTCCATATGTTTGTGAGCAACAGGAAACATTTCAGAAAAAATGAGAAACAGTGTTTGCTAACAATATTTCCAAGTGCGTATTATTATTTTTTTTTAAATTATTTTTTAACTGTGAATGGAGAAGGAGCTGAGATGTTCAATAACCATAAGGCCACGTCGAAGTTGTGGTCTTGTGTTGTGGACCACAACTTCGACTTCCAATGGCCTTATAATAACTTTATATATATATATATATCTAAGCCCATATATATAATTATATATTTATTCATAATATACATATATATTTATACATAATATACATATTTATTTATATATAATTATACTATGACACGGTTAGGGGGAGCGTCCCTTGTGTGAGTAGACTCTGATGTAGCTGTTTTCAGAGCATTTGGCATATGGGTAGCGCGTACTCGGGCTAGGGAAGTTCACTGGATTTGGCCCTATGGGCTGAGTCCCAGTCACTGGCACCGACTCCATGGGGCTAGGGGGGGCCCGAGCCCCCCAATGTTATCAGCGAGGGGCAGAGTTCGCCAATATTTGAATGCATCTGAATCCTAAACGACGCAACGGTATCTCACAGCAGGCTGTTAAGAGTTAGCCTAGCAATATATAATAATACATAATAATAATAATATATATATTTATTGTATAATATATATTTATATTGGTATAATATATATATATTATAAGGCTATTGGAAGACCACAACTATCCTAGGGGCAAAAAGTGACCACGTTTTACAATAAAAATAATTTACAAACATGTGTGGGCTGAGTGTTTGAACGGCAAGAAAAACAATTATTAGAAATAAGTTACTATTTTGACCAATTTGATTTAAAAAAAATTAATATACGGTGCATTCCGGCTAATTGTGGCACTAGTAAATCGGGGCAGCCGTTTATTTGGGGCAAGATTTGAAGAACAGAAACAAAACAAGTATTTAGGCTGAATTTTTTTCTCTTATTTGGGGCAATGAAGGTCGTGATTGAACAAACCGTGCGTGGATAGCACGCACGGTTGAAAATGGCCTATTCTATTTTGATCTAGGCAGGTGTCGTCTTGTATTTATTATAGCACCGCACTTGAGGAGTACTAAGTCTGACTGAAACTGGCCTCACGTCAGGGTAGGCATATACATGTTGTTGTTTTTTCAAAACAAGAACCTTATTAATGTATAACCATTGCTTGATACAGTCATTATTATGGCTGTATCTTCATTTTACATATGTAGGCATGTTTGTTTACTTTTAACTCTAGTTTTTTTTAATAAATGTTTGTACTAATATAAACTGTACTAATATAAACTAAATACATTGCTTTTTCTTTAAACACCACACTCTTATTTTATTCATACTTTTTTTATATATATTATAATGTGTTTTCAGCTCATTGTTTAAAATTTAGCTTAATTGGGGCAGCCGCTTGGTTGGGCCAAAGTGATTTAGTCCTGATGTGTTACAATGAACAGGAATACACTGTATTTGTTGTAGACCTACATAGGTGTTTACTGATTATCTTTCTCTTTGCCCGTACTGGATGAAAAAACCTCGATATTTGACATTGACTACAAAATTAATAACCCGTGAATAGTCATTGAAATCATGCATATAATGTCCCCAACTTAGCACTATATGATGTCTGCGCCGGTGGGCACGTGGTCTGACTAGCTATCAATCTCACTTAGTCTGGTTTGACGGTGACACGAAGGTTGGGGTTTGAACTCCGTTAGGATGTACGGAAGATGGCATTTAAATGGTTTTCCATTCTCCTTCCACGTAAATCTAAGTACATTCTTTCTAAAGTCTAACGTGATCATACATATTCTACTAGCATAATTATTATATAATTTATGCGTTACAAACCTAACAGGTAGACAAAATTAGATATAATATTTAAAACTACTTTTCTAAACCAACTCAGACTTCACAACAGTGTTTACTTAAATAAAATACACAATAATGTTAACTTAACTAAAAATTACAACAGTGTTTGCGTAACTAAAACTCACTGCACTGTTAACGTAACATTAAAACTCCCAACAGTATTACCATATCTAAAACTCACAACAGTGTTAACGTTACTAAAATTCACAACAGCGTTACTGTAACTTAAACTCATAATAGTGTATACATAAATAAAAATCGCAACAGTGTATACGTAACAAAAATCACAACAATGTATACGTAACAAAAATCACAACATTGTTAACGTAACTAAAACATAAAACAGTGTTACCGTAGATGAAACTCATAACAGAGCTACCGTAACTAAAACGCCCAATAGTGTTACCGTAACGAAAACTCACAACAGTTAACGTATTAAAACTCACAACAGTTAACGTATTAAAACTCACAACAGTTAACGTAGCTAAAACTCACAACAGTGTTTGCGTAGCTAAAACTCACAACAATGTTAACGTAACATTAAAACACACAATTATGTTTGCGTAGCCAAAACTCACAACATTATCAACGTAACTAAAACTCACAACAATGTTAAAACAGAGCTAACGGAACTAAAACTTACAACAGTGGTTAAGAGTTAAAACATCAACATAATTCACCCAATTGTCAGCACAAAATGGTAATAATGATTATGGCGGAATTTAGGAGCACCCAGTAGGATTCTGGTATGAGCGAATTATGTTAATATCATCCTCTGTTTAACAAAGTACTGACACGCTCCGAGGTTCAAATGATCTAAGTTCTAAGGCTCTGATATTCAACCTGGGGTCCGCGTACCCCCCTGAGTACGTTAATACACATTAAGATATATATATATAATTTAGAAGTTTTATTATTTATATTTCATTACATTATTTTTATATGTAATTTATTTAATTTATGTTATATGCAGTGTAGTATGTATAAAATGTGTATTGATAGTACCAAGCACGAACAACTTTAGGGGTACAAAATTTAATATAAAATATATATATTTGTGGGTACGCGAACAAAAAAAGGTTTAATACCACTGCTCTAGGGCATCACTCTTGCGATATGACTGAGCTAATGATGATGGTGAGAATTAAAGTTCGAATCCTGGTCGGGTGTACTGAGGGTGATTTTTTTCTCAGTGGTTTTCCACGCATATTTGGGTACACTTGATTGTATTCAACCCTCCTCGTCTGTAACACATTAGAGTAATTAGTATATGTGCACATAAGCCGAAATGATAGTAAGACGCGGTGCTAATGATAAATATACTGCATTGCTTACGACGGTAAAGAAGCAACAACACATCCATCTCTTGACTTTGTCTGCATTTTCACGATCCAATGCTTCAGTTGTTTCTTCCTCTCGACAGCATCCCTAGTATCTACATCATATCGATTTATCAGGGCAGGCAACAATCGACCTAGTGAATCAACGATGTTGGACATTCATGGCAGTAAATCAAACCGAAACGAGATGAAAATCTGTGGACCAAGCCATGTGAATCTCTCTCCTGGACGAACTGATTGATTGCATTCACCAACACACATATTATGGCGGACTAGAACTGTCCGACAACACATTTATTAAAAAAAACAAAAGTAACAAATGAGGAACGTATGTTCATCTGGCGGCCACAAAAATCATACCGAAAACCGAGTATTTTGTTTATGGTTTTCTTTCGTTCATTGTTTAACCAGCAGTGATGGTTAAATGGCTGGTTCTCCCGATTCTGGCCTTGAAGACCAAAGTTTCATTGTGATCGGGCCTATTAAAGTCGTTGTCTCTCAATATGTTTCACACATTCTATACGATCTAACCCGCTTCGGTGGCCGCGTAGTCTAACGTGCTACTCTCGTAGTAGACTAGACTGCCAATGACGGAGAGATGGAGGTTCGAATCTCGGTTGGGTGTTCTGAGGAGTTTTTTTCTAAAATGGTGTTCCACTTTCTCTCCACGCAAATGCGGGTATACTTCTCTTAATATAACCTTCCCAATCCTTCATACCATTAGCGTAATTAGTACAGAAGCGTATAGCCCGATCGGGTAGTAAGACGCGGTGCTAAAAATAAACCTTGGTCAGCCATCATCGCTACTGTTATGAGAACATTAAATAGTCTGATATGAAAATATACATTTTGTTTGGTATCGCGTCTTACTACCCATTCGGGTTGTACGCCTGTGTACTAATTAGACCTATGCTAATGGGTTAAAGATGAGGAAGGTTGAACTTAAAGGAAATATACCCACGTTTGCGTGGAGAGAGTGGGAAAGGTTGAATTTTAGGAAATAAATATAAAAAATGTATAGACAAAAACAAAAGGAAGCAAAAGTTGAGTGGAGAAACGAATTTATAAGTCGACCTGGGCCCAAGATGGTTTCCAAGACCTGGTTTAGTGTACTCTAACACGTGTGTAAACATTTGACACTGGTGGTCACACCGTATTAGGTGTCACGACTGTACTCACCGCTGGGTTCACTGGAGGTGATTTATTACCTGTGATTTATCACTGTACATAGTATTATGCCCATCCCCTCGTTACGCTAATACGGGTGCATTTCCTCTAAACTGCCCTTAAATTAAGCCTTAAATACCCTCGGTATTAAACGTTATTATTAAATAAAAAGTTTGAAAATAGTTAAGTTATAAAGGTGCTATTTGTAACGAAATGGGAAATTTTTTGCGTACCAGTAATTTACACTTTTGTTGTTTTTCCATGACAAATAAAACCTGAAATTCACTTTTAAATTAGAGTTTGGTGTCAAAATTTGTGATGGACATTGCCTCATTGTACAACAGTAATATTATAATAATGGTTGGAAAAAAACCACACACGACCCTAACAAATTTGCTTTCTTGTTACGATCCTATTTTAATATGAAGAGTATATTAGAAAATACAAACTAATTTTTTTGCGACCAAAGTTGGTACTAATTGACTATTTTAAAAGCATTTTCTTATAGGTATTGATTCTATCTATCAACGTTACAGCTGTAGATCAAATGTCTTGACGTATAAATATGTGAAAGTAGATATATACATTTTATATCTCCACATGAAAATGGGACTGTACTAATAACCAACAAGTCTACTGGCTAAACACGAGTGGAGTGATGAACATTTACAAAGCTCGTGTACATTTCCAAACCTCATTATCAAGGCCGTAGCCAGCCAATAATTTCAGGGGGGGGTTTGGTGGGCATATCCCCTAATTGCCGGAGGATAGAAAAAATTCTAAATATAAAACATCTCTAGAAGCTATCTGTAATACTTTCTATGGTAACACAGCCCCCTAATTTGCACTTGCTGCTTAATTTTTATATTGTTTGAACCATAAGAAAAGCCTTATATATTTTGTTAATTATATTTTGAAGGGGGTTTGAGCCCTCAAAACCCCCCCCTTGACTACGGCCTTGCTCATTATATATTGGTTTAAAATTATTAAACTAGTCCTTCATTTTGTTGTTTGCTCAATTTGAGCGCATTTGAACGTGATGCAAGACTCCAGGAGATGAGGTGGGCGAGATGAAAGGTGTGGGAGGTGTGATGTCATGAGTTAACCTTACACAGCAAGGCGCTGTTGCCAGATGTAATACATTACATACATACCGTGTCTTACTAATTACACGTTCGGTTTACAACGCACATGTACTAATTTTGCTAATGAGTTATGGGTGAGGAAGGTTGAATTTAGAATAGGTATACTCTCACTGGGGTGGAGGAAGAGTAGAAAAATATTTAGATAAAACACCCTCAGTACACCCAACCGGGATTTGAATCCCGATCTCCCCGTCCTCGGCATTCTAGTATATTGCGACATTGACCATGCGGCCATCTAGGCGGGTATGAACTGATGGAAGAAATTAAGTAGTCTTATTTTCTAAGATTGACATATCATAAATGTCATGTTGTCAAGTTTATAAAATTAACTTTATTAATTGTATTTAAAATATAAAGCCTATGAACAAAAGAATAAATAAAATTAAACTTGGCTGCGTGTTCAGCACCGTGCGTGCACATTTTGTCAATATGCACTAAATCCTTTCATATTAAAGAGATATATATATTTTTACTTTCTCTCTATCTTACAGGTAGAGAAAGTATGGTGATCGTCAAAAAAATCGAACTATAGATTTTGATGAATCTTGATGTTTCATGACTCCCTGAATCCGAAAAAGTGGTTTTTGAATTTCCGTCTGTCTGTCTGTACCTCCAACTAGAGCCTAAACTATTTTACCGATTGAGCTAAAACTTTATATCTAGGGTTTTCATAGGGTTGCCCCGA
>CABFWB010001124.1:68284-85362 GCA_902151455.1 Timema bartmani | reverse complement strand
AGAGAGAGAGAGATAGAGAGAGAGAGAGAGTAGACCTCCGTGATATTGGGTAAAATGATCTCCTCAGCAGCCGATTTTTTTGGGTTCAAACCCTGCCAAGTTTGACGAATTTTTACTGAGTAATAAAAATTCGTAGCACAATTTACTTCGGAGAGGAATTAAAGCCATTGGTTCCATGTCGATTTTGACATGCAAATTATCCCTGGAAAGATGTGAAAGAACCTTTCCGACAAGATGTGTAGGCTCTTGCTCACTCGCTCGTAGAAATACTTGGGGTGGGTGGGCTGAACTGAAATTAATCTATCACAAAAACTGCAACAAGGAATAACCGGAGTAGCACAGCTTTGTTGTGGCCTTATGTTCCACATCGGGAGTTAAAGTATTTAAATATATATATATATATTAATCACACAATCATTATTTAATGTGGCAGGGATGATCTAAAGTTGAGAGTAAATGTACCCGCACTTACGTGGTGTGAAAATAGGAAGTAATTTAGAAAAAAAAACCGCCTCAGTTAAACCAACTGGTATTCAAACCTGATATCTCCGTCAACGTCAGATCAGTATACTACTTGATAAATGCCTTTGACCATTTGACTATCAATGTTAACTAATTATAATAACAAGCTTGATAACGCTCCCCCCTCCCCTTTAGCTGGACTTCTGTACTTAATTTTAGTGGTGTCCCGACAAATGGTTCCAGCAACATTTCGTACCATTCAGGGGGATGGCTACCTGAGAAGGGTCTACTAATGACTTTAAAATATTTACGATGTGACAAATGGTACCACCTCTATCTATTAAGCCTAAAAAAAATCCAATATGTGAAAGCAAGGTTCATTACAGGATAATAGATAGCCGTGAGAACGTCAAAATTTCAGTTAGTTTAAGGCCAGGTTAGGTTTGGTTAGGTTAGGTTAGGTTAAGCTAGATTTCAAATAATTGAGACGCTCCACTACTATTGCCATTCTCCTTTGCGGCGTGACCTTGCATATCAAAGGCATCTTACACATTAATTAAATTAAATTCCCCTAAATGAATTTAAAACTGAAGCCTGGCACACCTTCCCATCAAGTGATACCATTTGTCGTATCGTAAATATTTTAAAGGCATTAGTAGACCCTTCTCAGGTAGCCATTCTCCTGAGTGGTACGAAATATCGCGTGGTACGAAATGTCACTGGTAGCATTTGTCGCATATTCAATTTTAGTCAGTCGACATTGATAATTCGCCCCAATGAACTACTGTGCTTAATTTTAGTAGGGTGACATCGGATGCCTTTAGAGAAAATACGAAATTTGAGATTTTTTAGAAATCATCATAAGTTTGATGATAGTTCGAGATTGTGGTGTTTCTTATGCAAGTTTGAACTGTTAAAAATGTCTGCTAGGCTGCAGCACCTTCTCTCCATCCCGTCCTCACGGAACTTGGACCACTGAACCATCAATACACAAGGGCACTTGCTTTAAACTGGTATTGCCTCTTGCGGTTGCCAATAACTTTTATCTTTTCGCAAGTGCTCCGTGGCTCTTTCTGCGGCTCCTTTGGAAAATATGTTCATTCACCTATAAAATTAAAGCCTCGGTGGCGTAGTTGGCTAACGCGCCAGTCGTGTTGAGCCATACCACCGAGGACGGGGAGATCGAGGTTTCGAATCTCGGTCGGGTGAACTGGGAGTGGTTTTTCCTAAATGGTTTTCCACTCTCCCTCCACGAAAATGCGAGTTCACTTCCTCTAATTCAACCTTCCCAATTCCTAATCCATTAGTGTAATTAATACTTAAACGTATAACCCGAACGGTTAGTAAGACGCGGTGCTAAATAATAATAATATAAAAATAAACTATTATTATTATTTTGGGCTTAAATTAAGGTCACCATTCGTCCCTGAAACAAGAATTCTGTCGCGGAATGGTTTTGTTCCCTATTTGTTAGATAATTTAATGCATTTTTTTTTATGAAATAAAAAGTTTTAAGAATGCCAGTTTCTTTAAAGTTTAAATGTATAATCAGACAACATTGAATATTATCAAAGCGAGCGACAGTTATTTTAAACTGATTATGGCTGTTTTCTTAACTTTTGGCTCTGACTGTGCGTAAGCTAGTTACTATAAATAACCTCAGTTTTAGCTTCTGTGGTGCTGACTGACAGCTCACAGCTGACTTCTGACGGCTTTGAAAAGCTACCAGACCAAATTATGTATCCCTACGCCGAACCATATGATCTGCAAAAAACATGTCTTTAGCAGTTGTCACTTTTGACAGTTAAAATTTAGGTATATACCTAACTGTTGACTGTCAGAAGTCAGCTGTGAGCTGTCAGTCAGCACCACAGAAGCTAAAACTGAGGTATACTTTCATGTAACCTCTCCTATCACTTCCATTAGCATACTACAGTAAAGTATGATTTCCAAGGGCAGTCCGTTATTTGGTAACTGGAAACTCATGTTTCCACAATGGCAGGAATATAAATAATACAACTGCATTTATATTCTCAGCCCGTTTAATTAGTTATGTAAAGATAAATTATACAGTAATCCATGAATAAATATTATTGGAAGCTTTTAATAACTTTTGACTTAACTTTTTAATTAATAAATCAAATAAAACATTTTTATACCATACTAAATTTTAGTGGCTTTCAATCAATGTTGTTGGTCGAAAGTGGGCTTCCCATAATAATTCAAATTTATAAATCATGTATGCTATACGAATGTGGCTTTATTTATCTCTAAATATGATATATAATATATCTATTATATATAATATATTTATCATATATATATATTTCAAAGATAATTTTTATTGAAACCGTTCAATATTAAGAATATAATAAAATTATTAGGGGGTGTAGGTCTATTATGTACACTCCGTTTACCTTGAAAAGTAACATTCTTACCTTGACCGACTACACTATGAGCCTAGTAAGTTCTAACATAGCATATTCGATCACGATATGACGGCTATCTTTAAGCGTAAACTGACTACTGAATGTACCATTTAAATGATAAATACTTTATCCATTGTCCATCAATTAATTTAAAATGACTGTCCCCAAAAATGAAAAAAAAAGTCTCTTCAAGTTTAAGGGTGCATGAACACAATGGTTATTAGTTCCTGGTTTAATAGTTTAAAACACAATTGCTCACTCAATAATAAACCAAATAATAATCAGGTCACGTTTCACAAAGAAATATACTTATGCTTAATGTGACAACCAGGTTAACGTGAACTAATTTAGTGCTGTGTGCATAACGCCACAAAATAATTGAATACACATTCCTGAAATTGTTTTTTTAAGCAAATAGCTAATAAAAAAACTTAAATATAGAAATAAAGTTATTTTTATTGAAGTATAGTTTAGTTATTTTATCTCCATCTTCATAAGTAAATGTGATTAAAAATTACCTTCCGAAAACATAATAACTTGAACGTGCCTAAAAATCCGTGTAACTTAAATAGTAAAAGTTTGAAACCGTGATTAAATTTAATTAAATTAACTAGCTTGGTGATTCCAGTTTAAGTCTTATAGGATGAGAAATTGGAATGTTTGTTAGCACGAAGAAAAAGATCACTGTTTGACTAAATAAACATATTTTATTCTAATATAGTCCTTAATCAATAAAAGGGATTTTGTATGTTAGTAAATGGTGACTTTCATATTTTGAAAAAATAATCATCATTGTAGTTTAGCTTGGAATGCCAATGTAGTTATGAGTATATCAATTATGGAGTGAAATTTAAAGCGCCCATCATGGACATCATTTTCTTAAGTAGACTAATTTAAGTGCCGAAATGACTTTTCCTAATCAAATGCATTTTTCTTTAACACCGCGTCCTACTATTCGTTCAGGCTACGTGCCAAAATGCAATATTAAACCTAACAAAGGCTTTTTGTCTGTATCAAAACTTGGTCAAAACTCGTGTATAAGCTCAAAATTGTTAAATGAACCTACACATATTCAGGCATCGCTGCTATAGCTAAATACCATTGTTTTGACTTTCAAGATAGTAGTCATTGGCGTAGGAACAATCGGGCTGTACATTGTACTCATCCAAACCATGATACTAAGGGTAAATATTTGCATTTGTACTTACCCACCTTCTAAAATAAAATTAAAACCCAAAGCTCAGGCCTATGAGAAGCATTTTATAAAAGTTATAAGCCTATATATTTGTGTAAAATAATATTTTAAACTGTGTAAAAAAATGTTGTTTTAACACTGAAAACATTAATTTTATTACTGTAAAAAAAAATTCTTTCAAACATCGTTTGAATACACCCAATACCGGCTAAGAGCCCTCCTTTCGTACAAAGCTTCGCCAGACACCCAAATATTGTTTCAGTAACAATTTAACACCTGTGCCCTCCAAAACAAACAGCGTTCCTTTGTCCCTGCTACATATGCAATCTATTTCGTGCGTGTATCTGAAATAATAGGTTGCATTTAATTGAGTATCGGGTAACTTGCCTTTTCTCCTATCCTCTTCCTACAACAGTCAACAGACCTTTTAAAATAATTCTAATTAGGATAACGGGAATGTTTCGATATCGTTTTATGTATAAGGTTTTTCAAGTATTCCGTTTTATGTTTATCTTTACCGCTGACTATGGTATGGCTAAGTGGTTACAGTGTGTACAGTGGCTACTAGTCTTAACGGACACTGGTTTAATCCCGGCTGGGGCTCAGTATATATTCACTAATCTTGTACGAGTCCTTCCTGCTCTCTAATTAGTGCATATCTAGGGCTGGGGCTGATACTGTATTATTTGGTGCAATCTCTTGGGTAAAGGTAATTTCATCAGCAACAGTTCTGACCCGGCTCCGAACTACCAAGTGCCAGGTTGCAAACCTTTGCTGGGTAATACAAGGAGGTCTGTTGACTCCTAAGTGTGAGCTGCTCTCGCCTAGCTTCGAATGAAGATCGGCACGCATTTCTCGCCTTGCCAACGATCCAACATGGCGGACTATTTCCCCTGTGTTATTGACGAAATAATAGAAACTACTAATGACATTTATTATATAAATGGCCAAAATTCTTTAAATTTTTCAGGGATTTGTAATTTATGTTAATATATCGATTTTTAAACGAAACTCTACGCGATGTGTTGTATTCTCTCGAATAAGTATGATGTGTATTTTATAAAGTGACCGCTAAATACTCAGCAAGAAAACGTTGACTGAACTATCTATCAAACGTTGATATTGTCGCTATTTCAACACCATGATTGTACTAATTAAAGGAGTGTATTTAAATCTGTTTTATTGTTTTATTGCCAAGATTGTATTCCTTCTCAAAACTCGTTAATTCGTCTGTTTTCCCATTTCCTGTACTTTTTAACAAATGAATATGAAGAATAAAACAAAAGAGCATCGCTGCAGGAAATTTATCGAACGCATAATTTTCACTGTGACAATGGCTACGTGCGATGCTTGTAATGTCTTAATTTGCCACAAGAGATTGCTGGCATTGTTTTCATCTTGCCAGCAGCGTCGTTAAGCCATTTGTCTGGCATTGTTTAGGGTAGACTGCGAGAAGAAGGTTTTGTATTAGACTTCTTTCTTGTATTATTTATCAGGGTTTTGTGTTGAAATCATTTTAGTAATATTTCTTACCATGCTTATATAGAGAAAGTATTGTAATCATGAAAACATTTTCTCTCGAGATTATGATTGATCTTGGTGTTTTATGTGTCCCCGAATCTAAAACAGAGGGCCAATCAATTCTGTATGTCCCTGGGACTACAGCCTAAACGGTTACCGGATTTTATTCAAACTCAATACTCAATCTCATTGCTAGATGATGATGCCTTTTTTTACTTTGATTCTAGTTCTCAAATTAAGAGTGATTTTTATTTATGTCTGATTTTTGTAAAATTGGTTACCAAGTATATAGATATATATGTGTGTATATATAGACTATATATGTATATATAGCATTAATATAGGCCTTAGTGCCTACTCTCACAATGGACTAGACGGCCGATGACGAGGGGTTCGGGGTTCGAATCCTGTTCCTGAAGGTGTTTTTCAATGGGTTCTCCACTATTAATACATATCCGTACAACTCAAACTGATTGTGAGACGCACGTGGAAAGAAATATAATTTTAATTTAGTGTTTTTTGTTGTTGAATTAGTTGCTATAACTATGTGCATATAATGTTAACAATAGCATAGTTGTTTGTTCCCCACTCCTTACTTCCACTCCTGGTCTAACGTCTAGTATTTATGTATTGCTTGTATCCCGTCCTCTCGAAGTGTAAATGATGGTCTAACTTACTCCATGACGTGACGCATAGCTCACCTCTTCAGTTCTCCTGATCCCCTAGTCCCTCTCACTAGGATAACACGTTCCCAGTCTACTTGCATCCATCCGTGTACGAGAGAGGCCTCCTCCTCTTTAAGAGAAAGTCCGGGGTCGACGGGCGAAAACTTTTTATCTTGTCTCGCTGCATAACGAATTCGTTTCGTTCTGTTTCTACTCTGCCGCCCTCCGACCACAAATCACTCGGCTCGAGAGATACGGAGTGTTCCGCGCTGCTCAATAATACCGGCAGGTTGGAAGGGGGGGGGACAAGATAAGAGATTGGTGTCAGTCTGGATGCAACTCACATATTATACAGATGAACATTTTACGGTCAATTTCTCTCGAAAAAAATTAATACTATTGAATATCTGGGAAAAGAACTTTGCATACAACTACAGTAGCCCCATGGCTTCTTTGGTGCTGACTGACAGCTCACAGCTTACAGTTAACGGCTTTGAAAAGCTACCAGACCAAATTATGTATCCCCACGCCGAACCATATGATCTGCAAAAAACATGTGTTTAGCAGCTGTCACTTCTGACAATCAAAATTTAGGTATATACCTAAATGTTGACTGTCATAAGTCAGCTGTGAACTGTCATTCATCACCAAAGAAGCCATGGGGCTACTGTACCAAGCGCTGTAGTCGATAGGTTACTGTTAAAACCAAACTTAAATCCTATTATTGCTTTATTGTAACTCATTTTATAATGTTTCAAGTGTTAAATAGGTGGAAACGTAAAATATTTGGTTTTGAATTCAAGATTTGGGATTTGTATGTAAAAGTAGGATTTGGATTAATAAAACTAGTGGATTCGACCCGTCTACAATTACATTTGTTTTATAGTTATTGTTATAATCTATAAAAAAAATGGCTCCATATCACACGACTTGACGTATGAATACGTGAAAGTAGATCTTGTAACTTATATATGGGAAGGAACATGAGCATTACCTATAACATTACATAATAATCTTTAAAAATGGGACTCTTAGGAATACCGAGTCTCTCATGTGTTCTAATTCTAGTTCTAACATATTCACTCCAATAATATTTCGCAAAATTTTATATAGAAATGGGTCTAAACTTTGCCTTGGCTTGTGGGTTGCTTTAAAAATCACACCACTGGCTTATGTATATATAAAGTTGTGGTCTTCGCAAATTACTCCGTAATTCGTTGTATATTTATTTAATGTATTAGAAGTTTTATATTCATCTCTAGATAGCTAAAGTCAATCAGATTTAAATCATACATGCAAATAAATATTGGATTCGAATTACTTATTTGTAATCGGGTGCCTCTACAGTGAAAAATATTTTAAAGCCTTGCAGTGGCTCGCGAGCCCACAGTTGCCAACCATGCAGGAGCGAGTGAGTGAGTGAGTGAGTGTGTGTGTGTGTTGCATTACTCCACATGTAACAAATGGTTCCCCAAGTTGGCTGCGCTCTAGTTACCTACCTGAGAAGAGGAAAGGGCGAACGGAATATCTCTCCATTTTGTTCAATGTACCACAGCACACAGTATCTCGAGAGGGATCAGAGGCAATTTGTGCCGAGTGCAGTAGTCGTGTCACGAACCCTAAACCAGCACGAAGCTCATGTCGCGGAAAATGGATCGAGCTCTTCTTCCTTTGCTTGTTCTCACGTTTATCAAGTTACCTAACACTTAACAAAAAACTTGAAACGTATCGATCAATTTGGTTGAAGTGAACAGTTCTGACGTGCGTTACGTATTTTCTACTGTTTTAAGTTACTAGCAAGTCTAGTTTGCACCGTGTCCTCAATATAATAGAGTGAAAAATTACATAATTTATGTTTTGCTACTGAAACTATTATCCTTCTTGTTTAAAGGAGGTTTGACTAGTATAGCGTTGAAATGCGCTGCAGACCTAATGAAATCTCACATTATTTAGGAAAGGGTTAGTTATTTTAAAACATGGCTCGCAGCAGAATGGAAGTGAAAGATGTTAACGTGTCCCTACTGGATTAAAAACTTTACGGCTTAAGTTTTATATTTTTATAAAAATCATCAAAAGTAAAAATGAGCTCATTTTCAACGACGTTTCACACGAAATTTAACAGCTCTAAGATCGCAGTAATCGGTTAGATATATATAGCCTTCCTCAAATAAGTTAAATAATTTTTAAAGGGATCATAAGAAATCTTTTGACCAGCAAACCCATTGGGAAGAGAACATTTGGAAGAGCTAGACGCAAATGGGAGTAGAACACTAGAATAGACCTGGAAGAGATAGGGTGTAATGGAGTTTACCGTCATTGAACTTTAGAGCTCCAAATGCCATAGAGAAAGTGAGGATCATAATAGAAAATTGTAAGATAACTGAGTATGATTTTAATAGTTTTGAAGCTTCAGAACTGCTATTCTCATAATAAGTGATGCGGTGTGAGAATATTTCCTCTCGAGTAGGTGATGACCTTAATACTAATTACTTCTTTGTTTGGTTGGTATAAATTTTTGCTAGTCAAGTGAAAGTTATCAATAACATAAAATAATAACTTACTTATAAACATCAATACATTATAGTAAATAACACGTATTGGAGGTAAATTATATATGTTTGTAATTGTTTCTGTATCATGAATTAGATAGAAATATTTGGATGTTGAAAGAGGTCTTGAATAATATAAGCTATATCAGGAGGAAGCAGTATAACTTGATGTACCACATAAATGCGCCTATTGACGTCAGTGGTGCAAAGTAAAGTGATTCGGTTTAATTTGTGATAACTGTCCCGCGATTGGGAGCTAATTGATAACGTTCGTTATTTATTAAAATATAATAGGTATTTATAGCCCCGTGATCGATACGGTTGCGCGTTGGGTGCCAATTGAAACGTTCTTGAATTGATTGTGAGATAATTGGTATTTATAGCCCCGTGATCGAGCGCCAATTATGATGATACGGTTGCGCGTTGGGTCCCAATTGAAACGTTCTTGAATTGATTGTGAGATAATTGGTATTTATAGCCCCGTGATCGAGCGCCAATTATGATGATACGGTTGCGCGTTGGGTCCCAATTGAAACGTTCTTGAATTGATTGTGAGATAATTGGTATTTATAGCCCCGTGATCGAGCGCCAATTATGATGATACGGTTGCGCGTTGGGTCCCAATTGAAACGTTCTTGAATTGATTGTGAGATAATTGGTATTTATAGCCCCGTGATCGAGCGCCAATTATGATGATACGGTTGCGCGTTGGGTCCCAATTGAAACGTTCTTGAATTGATTGTGAGATAATTGGTATTTATAGCCCCGTGATCGAGCGCCAATTATGATGATACGGTTGCGCGTTGGGTCCCAATTGAAACGTTCTTGAATTGATTGTGAGATAATTGGTATTTATAGCCCCGTGATCGAGCGCCAATTATGATGATACGGTTGCGCGTTGGGTCCCAATTGAAACGTTCTTGAATTGATTGTGAGATAATTGGTATTTATAGCCCCGTGATCGAGCGCCAATTATGATGATACGGTTGCGCGTTGGGTCCCAATTGAAACGTTCTTGAATTGATTGTGAGATAATTGGTATTTATAGCCCCGTGATCGAGCGCCAATTATGATGATACGGTTGCGCGTTGGGTCCCAATTGAAACGTTCTTGAATTGATTGTGAGATAATTGGTATTTATAGCCCCGTGATCGAGCGCCAATTATGATGATACGGTTGCGCGTTGGGTCCCAATTGAAACGTTCTTGAATTGATTGTGAGATAATTGGTATTTATAGCCCCGTGATCGAGCGCCAATTATGATGATACGGTTGCGCGTTGGGTCCCAATTGAAACGTTCTTGAATTGATTGTGAGATAATTGGTATTTATAGCCCCGTGATCGAGCGCCAATTATGATGATACGGTTGCGCGTTGGGTCCCAATTGAAACGTTCTTGAATTGATTGTGAGATAATTGGTATTTATAGCCCCGTGATCGAGCGCCAATTATGATGATACGGTTGCGCGTTGGGTCCCAATTGAAACGTTCTTGAATTGATTGTGAGATAATTGGTATTTATAGCCCCGTGATCGAGCGCCAATTATGATGATNCCCCCCTTTCCATCACCGCAAATTATAAACTTGGGCAGGAAAATAAATCGTGATCTTTATTTGAGAAACATTGGTTTTCACGCAAGGGTATTTCTTTTGAAGGGAGGTAATGAAGATAGAAAGTAAAATAGAAACCTCACCCGAATTTACTTGGTGGGAGAAAACCATAAGGTGGAGAAGAATCTAACCTCACTACAACACCCATTTAGAATCGAACCAAGGCTTCTCAGATTAAAATCAAGTGCATCTTATGTGTGACTTGTCCTGCCAGTTTGGGACAGTAGTTAATAGTTTTAGTCGGCAAATTAATGTCCCCACTATCTCGTTCTTGCACATACAAGTGGGCCAACATCACACTTACCTGCTTCGGTGAACGAATGGTCAAAACTCTAAAGCGTTACTCTCGTAAGTAGCAATAGACTGGACTGCTGATTATGGATGAATCGGGATTCGAATCTCGTTCACCTGTACTAACGGTGGTTTTCTCTAAATGAGCTATATGCCTATTAGCACATTCAACACTAAGTTTATTAATTATTTTAAGGGGCATGGATTGAGGTTAACTAGATAGAGGAAAGAGAAAATGCGCATGCCATAGCTTGAAGAAATGACGTAGAAAAACACTGTGATACATTACAAATAAAAAGCTACCTTCATTGCACCCCACTGAGATTCGAACCTCAACTTTTCCCTTCACTTGAAATCCCAGTCTATTGCGAGCATGCTGCCTGAGACCGTGGGACCATTGTTTCTGAAGATTTCTGTCCGGATCAGTTCTAGTTAAATTTGCTTGTTTCACTAAACAACTTATTGGTTCACATAGCTTTTAAGCCTGTCTACGACAGGTCGATTATAACATTAACCAACCTAACAAAACCTAACCTTCAGTATTGATAAGCGCACGTAGAGCTGGGCTTTGTTTGTAAAAGAGTATAGTTATGTCATGTATTACTTAAGAGTGGATAAAGGGAGAGAGAACTAAATTAATCATACTTTTATTAAATAAAAAAAACTAAAATCTGGTTCTGTCCCGTGGAAAGTTTCAGTTTTCTAGGTCATCTAGGGGCTTTTGGAGGGTGTGGAAAGACATATATACAGTATATATAATTAATTTTTTGCTACTACTTCTTACTACCTGTTCGGGTTATACGTTTATGTACTGATTACGCTAATGGTTTTTGGGATTAGTAGGGTTATATTTAAGGAAATATACCAGCATTTGCGTGGAGGGAGAGCAGAAAACAATTTGGGAAAAAGCCCTCAGTACACCCAACCTAGATTCGAACCTTGATCTCCCCATCATTGGTAGTCTAGTCTATGCGAGACCACGCGGCCACCGAAGCGGGGCACATATTATTACATTTTTATTGTATATATAATATATATTAGAATTCCTTTATCAAATGTTAGATAAAAGTATTTCAAGGGAAAAAATGTTGTGTCTTTCTTTTTTTCCTTTGTATATTTTCATTGGGGGAGTTTTATTTCCGGAGTACTAATATCTCTATCATTTAATGTGTTTTTACTTAGTAATTAACTTCCCCTACTTCACAAATTTGTTTGTATAATCTTCAAACAAGTGAAAATTTGACAATGCATAGAGATTATTAACTAAATTAGCAAATAATTGATTTTACTGACAAATAAATCAACATTTTAAGCGTTCCCTTATTACTAGTAGTGTATATAGGTACGCTAAGTATTGTTCTCGTTATTATATTAATTTGTATTTCACTAATAATTGAACACTACCAGATGCTTTGTAAACTTTACACTATGATTAAAGACAAGAAACTGTATGTTCCGACACGAAATTAATGAAAATGTGAGTTAACTTCGCTGAGAATTGAACCCAAAGATAACGGAAGACTACACATTTAAAGTTTGCGGTGAGCTTGCTAGAGAAAGGGATTTTTTAAAGCGAGCAGTAATTAATCAGTTTGGTACTGTGACTAATTTATCATTGTCCAAATAGGACATTCTAAAATGAAACTTCTGCGACCGTCACAGGTTAAATGTTTCATTAGTTTTTCCTTGCTCTTTTGTAATTACTTTTATTCTCGGTTCATTAGTAATACCTCTTAGCTAAGAAAGACACAAATGTTGATTTTGTCCAAAGAGGTTGAACTGTAATATATATATTTTAAATTAATATAGCTTACGCTCACCCGTCAAAGTGTTTCACGTCTAGTCAATAATTGCCAGCCAGGGGTTTTGAAGAAGATGCTATAAAGATTCCTTTTGATATTTATTGTGCATCAAAGCCTATTTTATAGCGAGATGAAAACTAGGGATAGTGGAGAGAGCCTTGGTATAGTTTATTAGAAACTTTTTAAGAGAACTTGAGCTAAGCTGTATTCCTAAACCTGAGATGGGTTGTATTCCTTCCTATTGGTGGATTCTTCCCTGAGGTCCGCTACTCTAGTCTAGGGGACACATCGTTTCAAAGAGTCAGAAAATTCATTGGTACAATATGCTCTTGCATATCCGGAGCGTTTATATCTTTAGTTGTATGCAAGGGTGCAACACGCTCTTTGAATATCAAGAGCGTTTTATATGTAGAAGCGTGCATAGGTGTGAAATGCACACTTGTAAGGAGTGGGTGTATGGCATACTACTACACTATTATAAATTATAAAATTATTTGGTAACCAAATCAAAGCTAATTACTTTTAGATCTATCTATTATCAAAATATAACGTTATGAAAAATAACATTATTAAAATCAACTACCTGATGCTCGAACCAAACATAAAATAAAGTAGCAGTGTCAATTAAACGATATGCTTAACGCAGATAATACGGCCTATTTAAATGATCTGTACATTTGAGGATTAGGCATCGGACTGTGTCTTTTGGGACTAGGCATGGTACAGTACATTTTGGGACTATCCATGGTACTGTACATTTGGAGACTAGGCATGGACCGTATCTTTAGGAACTAGGCATGGTATTGTACATTTGGGGTATCATCTAATTAATACCAGAAACGTTTAGAAGTTTTGTCAAACGAATATGATCTTAAGTCTGAGCACAATTAACCAGTCCTGATCGCTTTTCCTCAACCAAGTTTGTGCTGCTATTATTGAGTTTTCAGACTAAGTGTTTGGGTTTGATAAGCTAAATAGATTACGTTAAATATATCAACCAAATCATTAATGATTCGTAACCTACATGTGGTTTTTCAGTTGTATTTGTAGTGTCAGTGTTATTAGAACTATATCCAAAGGAATGCATGTGTTACCATCCAAACCCGATTCCAGGACAAAATAGATTGGACTAGGCCGAATTGATATATCCTAAGAGCCTCAGGATGTACTAGTTTAGCCTAGTCCAAATTTGTTAATCCTGACATTTTGTCCTAACTCATAGGACACACTAGTATGGCCTACACTTTTACTAGGCCAAACCAGGTTTAGGTTATGTTAGCTTAGATTAGCTAACAACATTTGTGCGTTAGCTGTGCATGATGAAACCTGTCTAAAGTCGATTCGTCGTATGGGTTAAGAAGGGTGAAAACTAGTATTGCCTAGAAACATCAAGCTATATCGGTTATGTTGCTGGATATATAGTCCGAAATAGTGTTGCCTAAAAACATTAGGTTCTATCGGTTTTTCCTACAAGGGACAGGATGTATCACTTCGGCCTAGTTCGAACTAGTGTTGCCTAAAAGCATTAGGTTATATTGGTTAATCCTACAAGCGACAAGATGTATCATTTTGGCCGAATCCGAACTAGTATTTCCTAAAACATCAGGCGATATCGGTTTATCCTACAAGCGGCAGAATGTATTTTGTTTCAAAGGTACGCTTTCTTTGTTTATGGGGAAAGCCTACATTTTTTTCCTTCCTGGGCTCTACTAAATACCTATATTATAAGCCATTTCGTGGTAGAAATAAGCCAGGTAAGCTAGCTACCTTCAGGATAAATGAAATAAACATAATAATGTATTACCGATATTGACATGTTTTATATTATTATCATTTGAGAGTGATTTATAGTGTGGTCCCAACCATAGTGTCAAGACTCAAGATACACTTTCTAGGACCACATGGTCACCAGTTTACTCCTAAAGATACCTAAAAAGTCTACGTTTCATGATTCCACTATGGCTCAGCTTATTAGATAGTGTCATAGTGTAAGTGTAGTAAGTCTAGGTAGATAGATATTGGAGCCGAAGCTATCTGCCTTGTCTTTATTTACCGATTTGTGTACTTAACCTTAGAGGAAACCTTAGTCTAGTTTACAACACTGTGTTGAATATTGTAAGAAGTGAAACAAGCAAGCAAGGCCAGCAGGTTGCAAGGCTGACCCCCCCCCTTTGTTCTCCGGGTCTCACCCTGGAACTATCCATCACTTCACCCTATTGACAGTCTCCCTTGCGAATGAACTGTGAACAACGGCACTCCCAACAACACAAGGATAAATAACTCCCTAAGTAAGGGGGGGAAAAAACCCAACAAAAACTTTTTTTCCTCTCTTCTCAAAGATTTTTTTTAAAATTTCAAATACGATTTTACTATCCCGGTACTTCGAGCTGATTATTTTCTTGTTTGGAGAAATATCTGCGATAAATTCACGTAAATATTTGTAATTGAATCCCCTATTTTGTTTTTAATTCCTAGGACTAGAATACCGAGATATTTGTTCTTGGTAAGATTATTACTGTCCATATACAATATTAACATACGAGTATTTAAAAGTGATTGCCATTAAAATTTGATTGCATATTTCTTAATATTATATTTTGTACACCTAGAAAATATTATGAAACTTGTATGCCATCATTAGATTTGAAATAGAGAGCCATAGTTTTTTTTAGGAATGTGATTTGGTGTTAAATTATTTAGAAAGTTTCCAGGCTCAATACATAGGATATTTTTTTTTTATTGTTTAAGCGTACCGTATCACCTTTTCTCTACGGTCACTTTGGCTGTAATACTTTGATACAACTTTCAAGTCTCAAACATTAAGTAAACTGTAATTTTTCTAACTTTGGTGTCTCGGGTGTCAAGTTAATGTGTTCATAACAATTTTCATATAATGGGCCTTATCTGAAAGTTAGAAACGCTACTAGGTCTACTTTCACGTATTCATACGTCAATTCGCGTAATCTGCAGCCTGTCACTTTTGATAGAAAGTATATTATCAATACCAATAAAATAACACTTTTTTTTTAATCTGAACAATTTTTGCCGCAAAAAGGTCTGTATTTTCTTCAGTCCCTTCCTATGAAAATTATATTGTATGAAAGTAATTTTGAAATAAGTTAAGTAGCGCAAGGGGAGGGTTTTGGGGGTTCAAACCCCCTCCGAAATTCTATGAACAAAATATATATGGCTCTAATTATGGCTCAAACAATATAAAAATTAAGATACAACTACAAATTAGGGGGCCGTGTTACCATAAAAAGCACTTAAGAGAGCTTCTAGAAGTGTTTAATATTTAGAAATTGTCCAAGCCTTCAGCAGTTAGGGGGTAATGTTGCCATAAAAAAAACACATCAGATAGCTTCTAAAACTCTTTATCATTTAGAATTTTTTTCTATCTTCGGCCAATTGGGAGATATGTCCACCAAACGCCCCCTGAAATTATTGGCTGGCTACGGCCTTGAAGAAGCGTCAAGTTTGTTTGTTTTCTACGCCTTAGGGTCAAAGTGTTGAATTTTAATAGCTTCAGCTAGTTAATACTAGGTTATTTTAACAAACCTCGGTAGTACATATTATTAATTTACTATTGAGTGAAATATTACATTCTAAATTTAAAATCATCGGCTCCTTTGTTGAGTATTTCAGGCAAATTTTGAAAGAACTGCGGACAAGTGTGTGCAATCTGGTTTCACGCCAGGTAGAGATTGAAGGACCAGATATTTTCATTGCAACAAATGATTGAGAAATGTATGGCAGGAAGGAAGAAAGTGTATTGCGCATTTGTTGATCTGGAGAAAGCATACGATCGGGTGAATAGGAGTTTGCTATGGAATGTTCTTAAAGAGTATGATGTGGATGCATGGTTAGTATATGCAATTATGACCCTGTATGATGGAAGTAAAGAGTCCATTAGGGTGGATGAAGTTTTGATCGAATGGTTTGACATTTAACAGAGTTTTAGACAAGGTTGTGTTATGTATTCATGGCTATTTAATGTATTTATGGATAAATGTATGAGGGATGCTTGTGGAGACGCGGTTAGTGTACAAATATACAATGTGAGTGTGAGAGTGCTGCTATAATATAAATACGACGCAGTCTTAATGACTAAGAACGAAAGTGACTTAAAGAATTCATCAAATCTTTTGAGTGTGTTGACAAGAAAAATGGAGCTTCCTATAAATGTATCCAAAACTAAGGTGATAGTTTTTTATAGGAACGGATCAGGAAATGATTGTCAATTTAGTATGGATGGAAAACTGTTAGAACATTAAATTATTTTTTGTATCTGGGTAGAAGGTTCTGTAAAAATGGAAGGATAGATAGTGAAATTGACGTACGGGTGAATGCATGACGGAGAGTAGTTGTATGTATGTATGTATGTATGTATGTATGTATGTATGTATGTATGTATGTATGTATGTATGTATGTATGTATGTGTATGTATGTGTGTGTATGTATGTATGTATGTATGTATGTATGTATGTGTGTGTGTGTATGTGTGTGTATGTATGTATGTATGTATGTATGTATGTATGTGTGTGTATGTATGT
>CABFWB010001124.1:0-67320 GCA_902151455.1 Timema bartmani | reverse complement strand
TACGGTACGTTACGGTATGTTATGGTATGTTATGTAGTTAATCTCTGGTCTTTTTGAGAATAGGAACCAAAACTAGGGAGTAAGCAGACACGCTTTCGTCTGGTCCAAAGCATTGGCTTGTTTAATTTTGTTTATTTTAAGCTCCGCGTCTTACTGCTTGTTCAGGGTATGCTTATTTGTACCAATTACGCTAATGTGCTGAGGATGAGGAAGTTTGAATTTATAAGAAGTGTACCCACATTTGCCTGGAGGGAGAGTGGGATACCATTTAGGGAAAACCACCCTCAGTAGACCCGACTGGGATTTGATCACCGATCTCCATGTCACTGGCAGTTTGGTCTATTGCGAGAATAACGCCTTAGACCATGCGGCCACAGAAACAGATTACGCTTGTTTTAAAGTCAAGTTCAATGAACTTTGAGTAATTCATGTTGAACCCGCTGTGTAATTCATTTTTAGTGAGACAGTATCGCTCTATGAAATTTATGGTGGCTTTGGTCAGAATTTTACTAACCCTAGGAGAAAAAAACAATTTTTTTATTTCTTATTTTTACATTCAGAGAGAAAGTATTTTAATGGCAAATTTTTTGACCCCGAGATTATGATGGATTTTGACGTTTTGTGGCCCCGAACACAAAAAAGCGAATTTTAAAATTATATCTGTCCCATTCTGTCTGTACTTGGGATTACAACTTAGCGGTTAATTTTATTTCTAGATCTAAAATTAAAGTTAGTTTACTTATGATGATTTATTGAAAAGTCAAAATGTTTTTTAAGTTTCTCCAACAATTTGGTTCACAATAGACATCTGGGTAGTGTTTTACATGATAAATAACCCTGTGTATTTGTTTTTCGGAGAACACTCAATTTAATATAGGCATAGATTACAGATTTTTTTAAAAAATTTTATTACAAATTATAATAAACGTTCTACATGAGAAGGTATGTACGATTGTGTTGTACCATTAATTTAATTTTCGCACACGTTAGAATATATTTTCAAACAGAAACAGTTCAGTTGTATTTTTTTAGATAAATTTAATCAGAACACGATCCCTGTGTCTACAACGCCTCAAATATACTTTGTAAAATTAATTATTACCAAACGTAAACACATTTTGTTTAATTATACCAGAAAGTTTTTATCCAACAAATAGAAACCCTGTCCATTCACTTCTGACAAAGAAGTCACCAACATCACGTCAAATAAATGTGAAAGTTTTTTTTTGGTCCAGATGGTTTTTTTGTGTTTCATCTTTCATTAATGCTCTGTCTGCTAAATTCTCCACGCTACATTTAATACCCCCTCCAGGAAACCAACTCGCGTACTTCCCAAATTGAACATTTAGGCGACTCCTCATAGTCTGACGTCTGTTACAAGCCACGTGATTATTACGATAAATGACTCGATACAGATTATCATTTTATTGACCGTAGATAATCGTTTAGAATTCTCATCACGCCTCGTTTGAAAATAATGTATTATGGTGTGTGTGTGTTTTTAGTAGGTGGACTTGAGTGTTTTTCTTCGTTAGCGGCACTTGACATCGGAGTCTGCGTTATAACGACCCGTCATAAAATTCCAAACCCCCTTCCAAAACAAACAATACGGGTCTGTCCCATTACCACTCTCACGCAAGCCGACGGTCCTAATTGTGATGGATGGTTTTCTTTCCTCTTTTGTGGAGAATTGTGGCAAAATAGAGCAACACATGTGAGAGTTTTACTCGTCGAATGCAATCACATACTCCAACCTTCTACTTTTAATTCCTTGTCTCAATTCCTTCCTGATAGTTACGAAAAAAAGAAGACATGCTCCCCCTTTAACAGTTGTTATAGTCGTCCCATTTATTTATCATGAGGTTTTATTTCAAGTCACATACTCAAACCTTTAAGAATATCTTATAAAATATAAGCATAGTTACTATCGTAGATTAAACAGCCTTTATTAAAGCTCACCACATTTATCTTCTATCTGTAGAAGATAGTTAAAGGCGCAGAACATATCCGGAGTGAAAAGATGTGACTCAAGTAACTTGTTCAACTGTTAGAGAAAGTCTTCAAACAGCGGCTCGACTATGATAGAAAACCACACTTCGATTTTACTATATCATTTTAATAACATGTTTATCCTCTTGATTCTTTTGATAAAGTATTGATTTGTTTTTTCCCAACCTGTGTTTGGTTTAAAAGGTGCTATTAATGCTAAATCTTCAGCTGGCTTTTTACATTTTAAACTGCTGAGAAACAAATGCTTTTGTGATCCAATTAATAATATTTGTTTCTAATAATTTTAAATAACTGTGTGTTTGGTTATTTTTAGAAAATAATATAGCTTTCAAATTGTATCAATAACATAATATCTTAACAACGGAGCTAGATGTTTGCAAGAGTGTCTAAGTATTATAACTCGAGAGGTCGGGTGCAATCTTAGAGGGTGAATGTTTGTACACACTTTGGTTTCCCATTCTCTCTCTAGACGAATTATTGTTGATGTTTTTTAATTCTATCCACCGATTCCGTTATGTATTTTTAAATAGCAACATTTTTCAAACGTTCTAATACAGATTTGATTCGCACCTGGAAACTAGGGAAACCTATAATGTTGTGTAGCAGGGAAAAGTCAATGGATAGATTATTATTATTATTATTATTATTATTATTATTATTATTATTATTATTATTATTATTATTATTATTATTATTATTTGAGATGAAATGGAGGACCTACAGTTTAACGTGGAATCCGAACCACGGTGGAGGCCTGGAATTCCACACATTCACAAGTTGGTAATAATACACGTATTGTCAGAGGTGAAGGAGGGGTTTGGCAATCAGATAAATCTGTGCCGGGACCAAGGATTGAACCCCGGACCTCCAGCACAGAAGTCTTGACAACTTACCCCTGGACCAGCAGGTCACCCAATGGATAGATCAAGGACATTTAAGAATCTACTGTAATTAGTGGTGATTTTAGAAATACAAACTATAATAGCGTACATAAGCACTGTAAACCATTATTTTATCGACGATTTAATGATCATTATTTTAATGGAGAAAGATATTGGTATTTAATGAGTTAAATCTTACCATCCTGCCAATGTCGGAAGATTTCTGTCTTAATTAAGTTACTCCAAATAAATAGGTAATACTTTAACTAAGAGAGAGAGAGAGAGATAGAAAGGGAGTGTACAAAAGGTATATATGAAAACAAACTATTTTATTAATGCAAATTTACAAACCGTGCTTTAGGGATTTTGTATCGAGGACTTGATATCAAAAATACAAGTTTGTTGATAAATATATATATTTTTTACATAAGATGAGTGAACCTCAATTTTATTAACTATACGTAATTTTTTCGGCCATTCTGAGAATAGAACCTAAGACCCTTTGCTCAATAGACAGACACACAAACAACTGATCTAAGACTTCTTATCAATAACTTTGCAATTACAATAATTAAATAAATATGTTTTGTGTGTGTGGAATACTTGTCTATGAATTTCAAAACTTTGGAAGCTTATCAGTCCTATATTAATGATACTGGCAAAGTTCGAGGTAAGAAAGTTGGTGGCACGTGGCCACGAACCCGCCACCGCTAGGTCAGGTCTCTAGAGCTTGGCGGAATTTGTTCCATGCAATTTGCTCCTCTCCCGCAACAACAACCGGATATTGGATTCTAGAATCAAGGAATCTTCCTGAAAGCGCATATCGTCTAGCAACGAAGGGCTATATTTGTCTTGGGGTGTAACAGGAAGGGAATTTAAAACACGCGGCGTCCTTACAGACAGCTTTTTGTCAAGCCCCAATCTATACATTTATTTGACTAGCTTTAGGGTATGCAGCTTATGATATATTAAAGCACAAATGTATTTACCAATTGTTAAAAACTATTTTTAGAAAAAAAAATTACGCCATTTAAGGAAAGACTTGTTAATAATATATTTTAGGCTCTTAAGGTGGGTTTAGACCAAACGAACAAGAACATAGAGCAAGAATAAGAGCATTCGTTCGTGCTCTTTTAGTGTAAACGGTGATTTAACAAACTGCTACTAAACTCGTTTACACCAAAAGAGCTATTCATAGAACAGCGAACGCGAACCGAACCAAAGAATCCTTTGATAAAACCGCCCAGTCGAGCGAGCGCGTGTGAACCCGAAGGAATGCTCCAAGCAACTGTTCGTGCACTCTTTCGTTGTTTAGACTAACCGAGCGAGCATTCTTAGAGCATTCATTCCCATTTTGGGCGAATATACTAGAACATACTAGCGCGCCGAAAGAATGCTCACTACACGTTTACACCAAGAGAATTTAAGCGTAGTGGGGGAAGAATGAGCATTCGCTCGCTTGGTCTAAATGCGCCTTTAGAAAATAACAAGAAGATCTTAGTTTATGGTCAAAGTTTCTTTTGGTCACATTTCAAACATATGCCTTTCTATCAATAGTTATTATTGTAATAGATGCATTATCCTTGAAAGAGATCAAATATTTAATGGGACACATGTTTTTATTAATTAAGATTTTTAAAATTTTGTTTGTCCCTTGTCCACCGCTGAAGTGGGTCCCACATGTTATGGACATACGTATATACTAGAAATCTAATTTCTTAAGCTACGATTTAGTTGTTTTTTTCCCCCTATTTAATATCGCGATCTACAAAAGTTGCTGCCACAACACTAATTTGTGTGAGGAAACCAAATAAATCTTTTGTGGACGAGATTCAACGATATTTTTTATCTCATTTCCACCTGCGTTTGGTTTTGGTACAATAATTAATATTGTTGCAAACGTTTTTGTATTTAGTAACTAAAGGGAAAACACACAGACAACTTCTTGAACTAATGGGATTGTTTCATAATTTTATTTGGATTCTACTTTTGTTATTATTTTGAACATTTTTTTCTGCCCGCTAACTCTTGCATTTTGATTGGAGTACTCTCTAAACATTCGTATATTATTATTATTAGCACCGCGTCTTACTACCCGTTCGGGTTATACGCACTTACGCTAATGTGTAATGGTAGGGTGATTGTTAGATGAAATGGAGGACCTACAGTTTAACGTGGAATCCGAACCACGGTGGAGGTCTGGCATTCCACACATTCACAAGTTGTGATTAATACACGTCTTGTCAGAGGTGAAGGATGGTTTGGCAATCAGATAAATCTATGCCGGGACCTGGGATTGAACCCCGGACCTCAGCACAGAAGTCTGACACCTTACCCCTAGACCACCAGGTCACCAACATTCGTATAACCTAACTTGATCCATAGTTGAGGATTAGTCGATACACTGTCTGAAAACCCCATTCTGACAAGTCAAACTGCTACTAAATTAAACTCTTTGCATTAATATATTATATTCCTATACGCTACCGAATGTATATTGTCTAGACTTTTTGATAGGTGGTGCCCATTTCTATGGAACCTAAGCTAAATATGGTAAATTTAGGTCAATGTTGGCTACTCTAGAGTATTTTAAATATAATTAGAAAGATTTATTAAGGCATAGATAAGATATCCCCTAGCATCCCTATTCGACCCAATCATCATTTCCTATCTGACAGACACCTGTGTCTTTTGTTGTGTTTACACTGGCAAGTACTCCACAGGCCAAGTTATTAATAACATTTGATTATATTACAAGTGTTATTTTACAGGGATTGATAATATCAATCGAAAGTTTCAGCTGTACATCACATGACAATCTGAAAGTAGAACTAGTAATTCTTTCTTTATTTCATATAAGGTCTTCCTATGAAAATAGGAGCGATTGTTTCTCCGTTTATAAAGCTGTAGATCACTTGCCTGAGTGGTGTGTTGACCGCTTGTTCCTACGTCTGTAAGGCTGTAGATCACTTGCCTGAGTGGTGAGTTGACCGCTTGTTCTCCGTTTATAAAGCTGTAGATCACTTGCCTGAGTGGTGTGTTGACTGCTTGTTCTCTGTTTATAAAGCTGTAGATCACTTGCCTGAGTGGTGAGTTGACCGCTTGTTCTCCGTTTATAAAGCTGTAGCTCACTTGCCTGAGTGGTGAGTTGACCGCTTGTTCTCCGTTTATAAAGCTGTAGATCAATTGCTTGAGTGGTGAGTTGACCGCTTGTTCTCCGTTTATAAAGCTGTAGATCACTTGCCTGAGTGGTGAGTTGACCGCTTGTTCCTCCGATAACTGAGCTGCCAATAAACCCCGCCATTGTGCTGGAAGTGGTTCGAGGTTCCCCACAAGGAGAAGACAACTCAGCTCTTTTCTTCTCCAACGTGCTCCAACATTTCTCAAGTCATGTCGTTACAACGCAGTTTGTACATTTGCGTACCGCCGCGGTCTACATGGCTCAGGAGTTTATATCACAGGTTTTTTTTTTTTTGTTCTTAGTTTCTCTTCTCCGCAGAAAGTCTCAAGATTAAGTCTCCAATCTTTTTTTCACCGTGATGGCTTGATCAATTTTCAAATCAATGGAACGATGCATTTGAACACAAAATTGAAACATAATAACACCGACATTGCGTGGTTATGTTAATGGAATGATTTTATCAAGGCCGTAGCCAGGGAGGGGTTTTGGGGGTTCAAACCCCCCGCGAAATTCTATGAATAGAATATATATGGCTTTATTTATGGTTCAGACAATATTAAAATTAAGATACAAATACAAATTAGGGGGCTGTGTTATCATAAAAAGCACTCCAGAGAGCTTCTAGAGGTGTTAAATATTTCAAAATTTTCCTAGTCTTCGGCATTTTGGGGGTTATTTTACCATGAAAAAAACTTCACAGAGCTTCAAAAAGTGTTTAATATCTAGAAATTTTCCAAGACTTCGGTAGTTAGTGGGTTATTTTCCCATGAAAAAAAACACTTCAGATAACTTCTAGAACGGTTTATCATTTAGAATTTTTTTCTAGCTTCCAGCAATTGGGGGATGTGCACACCAAACCCCTCCTGAAATTATTTGCTGGCTACGGCCTTGGATTCTATAGAGAGGTTTGATATGGTTTCGTGTGTGTGTGTGCTCTCAAAATTTCCACCTCATCTCTGTCATTAGTGGCGAGAACGGCTCCGTTACAAGTAGGCACACGTGGTGATTCATATTTCTTACTCTTAATTAGGTTCATTTTAAATTGTGTTTTACAAATTCACATTTAAAAAAAAGGCAATATAAATGCCTAACTTATCTTGTAAATTGGCCAAAGTGTTGATTTATGTAGGCCTACTCTTTCCTCGTTTACCTTGGAAGGTAGCAAGTTTACCTTGGTTTATCTTAAACCTTATAAGATATGGACATAGTATAATCTGTGCAGGTAATACTACCACTTTTCATGGTACACGTGGTCTAGGACCCCTACATGTGATCATTGGCTTCACACAGGATATTGGAATATAGGTACTGAGCAGAAAATAATGCAATAACACTTTGCAGGTCACTTTGTAATGATAAGGAATTACACATCTCAATAATTTATTATTCACATCTATATTCAAAATTACGATATTATAAATGCGAGCGGGTAGTAAGATTTATTTGTGTTAAGTTGTTAAGTTGCAAGGTATTGCGACATCTTTCTACGTCTCTGTTTGAAAAGCCAACTCAGTTTTGTAGACAGAAACGCACCTGGATGACCACACCCTTTTTCTTTTGGGAAGTTTCGAGAAGGAAATGTCGCTAGATATACCTACTTCAAGGTACGCATCACTTCACTTGCCTTCCTGACGAGGAGCCGTGTAGGTTGAGTCTATGACATATTAATCTATATTCTAAATTTTACGTGTCGGGAATTATCATGCATATAACGCAATATTCGGGCTCTTATTAAAAGCTACAACGTGTGAGATATCTATCAAAAAACTGTTTATCAAGTAAAAATAAAAACAATAAAACACCAGAGCTTTTGTTTTCTAAAAAATACATTATCCCTTTTTAATTATTATAATACAGAATAACAAACTTAAAACCAATTCAATAATCATATAAAATATCACACTAATTGTGGCGAACAAACAAAGAATATATCAGGCTAATTCTTTTATACGTTACAACTTGAGACCAGAAATTACGTAAAATTTACTAGAATGTTTTTAAAAAAATTATTCCAATGTACATGTTGCAAATAGTTTGTACTAAAATGCAGAGAAAATAATCGAAAATATATGACAACCAAAATGTTAAGCAAAGTTTAGTTAAGTTTGGAAGCGCTTCAAATAAACTTACAATACAACCGGTTTACATATTCGTATGTATATTAAAATGTTACTTGATGGCAGTAAACAGGATCGTTTCTGATATTGTGATCAAATTATAATTAAGTGAAAAACGACATACTGGACACGAGAATAGAACTCAGGACCTTTGTCTTTGCGTGACAATGGCCTACCACTGAGACATCCTGGTTCGACTCGAGTATCAAGGGTTGTTGGTAACAACTAATAGTATCGACCACTCATAGCTACCCACAATAACACTCACGGCGACTCTTACAAGACAGGTTGGAGAGCTACCCACAATAACATCCGTGGCGACTCTTACAAGACAAAATGGAGAGCTATCCACAATAACACCCGTGGCGACTTTTACAAGACAGAATGGAGAGCTATCCACAATAACACCCGCGGTGACTCTTACAAGACAGGATGGAGAGCTACCCACAATAACACTCACGGTGACTCTTACAAGACAGGTTGGAGAGCTACCCACAATAACACCCGCTGTGACTCTTACAAGACAGAATAGAGAGCTATCCACAATAACACCCGCGGCGACTCTTACAAGAAAAGATGGAAAGCTACCCACAATAACACCCGCGGCGACTCTTACAAGACAGGATGGAGAGCTACCCACAATAACACCCGCGGCGAGTCTGACGAGACAGGATAGAGAGCTACCCACAATAACATCCGTGGCGACTCTGACGAGACAGGATGGAGAGCTACCCGCAATAACATCCGTGGTGACTCTTACAAGACAGGATGGAGAGCTACCCACAATAACACCCGTGGCGACTCTTACAAGACAAGATGGAGAGCTACCCACAATAACACCCGCGGCGACTCTAACGAGACAGGATGGAAAGCTACCCGCAATAACATCCGTGGTGACTCTTACAAGACAGGATGGAGAGCTACCCACAATAACAATCACGGCGACTCTTACAAGACAGGTTGGAGAGCTATCCACAATAACACCCGCGGCGACTCTGACGAGACAGGATGGAGAGCTACCTGCAATAACATCCGTGGTGACTCTTACAAGAAAATATGGAGAGCTACCCACAATAACACCCGCGGTGACTCTGACGAGACAGGGTGGTTAGGAGGTATTCCATTGGCGTGGAAAACCAATGATCCCTGATTCGATCCCCACGTTCATACCATTTTTCATTTAATTAAGTCTGGTTTACAAATGTTTATAAAAGTGCAACATATGGATAAACATAGTTTTTGCAAATATTTGGGGCAAAATAATGGGTGATTGAGTTGGGCTAACCGCTTGGAAGAAATGAGATAGTGAAAATAAGAGTATTTTCAAATCCTTCAAGTAGGTTGAAAGTTGCAAGGTATACAAAATATCCAATGTGGTTGGTTTCCTTCCTCTTGTAATCGCAGTGTAGGTATGTTAGGACCCAACCGGAATGTATCCCCGGTAATTGAGTCTTCTTTGGTTTCCTCGCGGTCCAACAAGTCTAACAAGATGGAGATTACTCAAACAAACTTGTATACAACTTCGTTAGCGTGGTCTTGTCTCTTCTCTAGAGTTATCCACAAGAAGATTGCATTTTAAAATATGTTTATAAGAATGTTACCGCTTTTCCGGAGTTTGCTAGCCATTCTAATAGGTATGCTCTCGTTTCCGTGGACATAGAAAATACATATTATTAATAATAATAATAATAATAATAATAATAATAAAAAAATAGTAAAGAGTTATCAATGTTGACAGCTTTTTTTTTCTCTATTTACAAGGCTTTTCCTGTGAAAATTGGATTGTGGTATTGACGTGTAAACAACGATCCTAAATAACTTTGTGTAGCTATTTTCTTGAATAATTGTATATCGCCTGGCTACCAAACGAAATAAATATGTTTATACAATCGAAATAAATGTTTACACATGGTTATAAATCACCGATGTCATTCTTGTAAAGTTGTTATTTTATTTTTTTAAATATCGTTGCATTTAAATCGTCTTTTCGTTTCTAACGTTGAATTTTATCGGCCCAATCTATCGTTTTTCCGAAGCTCCCCGTTCCCCTGCCCTGAACACTTCACGACCTGATGTCATCATTCTCGGTATCCGGCCCCGTGGTGTAGTGGTCAGTGCACCTGGCTACGAGTCTAGGAGTCACGGGTTCGATACCCGCTTGGTACCTTGGGTATTTTTCTCTTTAGGGGAATGATCACAACAGTCACCAGGGGTTGGTTTATTAGGCTCAAGTTAGGTTTAGGATTCTCACTGGCCGACACCTCCATATCCACAATCATATCATTACGGGTATGAAGCGTAGACAACCACCTTATATGTACCCTGTCCAAGACTGTGACACCAGAGCGGCAAATAGCCTACACGCAGGCGACTGAACTAGGTGAAATATATCTCTCCCGAGCATATGTCATTCGCTTTAAAATAAATCACTTACAGGTATAATATTCAGAGATAGTAATTGAAGACATTTTTAAATGAGATATGAATCCGTGTTTTGGGTCTACGCAAATCTTAGAAACAAATCGAATCTCTCTAGTGAGTACGGTTTCATATTGTATTTGTAAAGCCACGCACGCCTTTGTCCTTTATTTCGCCGATCTAATTGCAGTAAGCTCAGTGCCTGTTCTAACTGTATTTCACACTATCTAATTAGCGACCGTCTCTTTGCTATAGTGGACATAGTTTCTGGCTACAGATCAAGAGGTCCCCGGTTCGATCCCCACCACTTTCAGCAGTGGGTCTGGAACAGGGTTCAACTCAGTAAAGACGTAGCGGCTGCGGTGTAGAAAACTGAGATTAATGGCCGGAGTGCTCGTTATGCTGACCACATGACACCCTCTATCCGCAAATGTTGGCACTCTTGTTGCTAACATACGGCGTCCGCTCGGTTGGTATAGCTAGATTGTGGGCTTACCCCATGGAGTTTCATCTCATTAGCTGTATGTGCAGTTCTCATGTTTCACCATTTTACATAATTATTCTCTTGATGTTGCAGGAGTTTCTCTTCCATCTTATACACACACAGCCAAATGATCTGTTACTGTAACGTTTAATACAGTAGCCCCATGGCTTCTTTGGTGCTGACTGACAGCTCACAGCTGACAACTGACGGCTTTGAAAAGCTACCAGACCAAATTATGTATCCCTACGCCGAACCATATGATCTGCAAAAAACATGTGTTTAGCAGCTGTCACTTCTGATAGTCAAAATTTAGGTATATACCTAAATGTTGACTGTCAGAAGTCAGCTGTGAGCTGTCAGTCAGCACCAAAGAAGCCATGGGGCTACTGTAGATAAACCGATACATATGAAATAATACTAGTAATAAAAATAAACTATATCAATGTTAATAACGTTAACGTCCGAAAAACAAATATTTTTATATTTTCAAAAAGCTTCTTTCTACCAAAATGATAGGTACTATAATACAAATTCGTTAGTAATGCAACAATTATTGTTGCATTACTAACGAATTTTTCCCATCCGTGTTCAATCTTGAGAAAACACCGTTTGTATGACCTTAACCCGATGGGTTAAGATTGACTAAAGTAGAATGTAGAGGAAATGTATCCGCATTTACCTGGAGGGTTAAACCACCCTCTGAACACCCGGCCGAAATTCGAACCCCAAGCTCTCCGTCACCGTAAAACCAGGTCAAATTGATTTGACGCCTTAGCCTAAGTGACCACCTATTTTGTAACTCTAAATTCTTGTCAATAATTTTACTACAACATGTACATAACAATATCATTCTAATAGTTTGGTTCTTTTTCTTGCAGACTATGAGTTCACTGTGATGCGCGGTCCATCATTTCCAGGCCTCTCGCTTTTCTCAAAGGGGTAAGCTGTGTTTATTTGACTTTTCTTGGAAAAAATTGTTTTTATTGTCCATCTGCCAGTTCATACTTACAAATTTGTCATTTTCCTTTGTCATTTTATTCCCTTTTGTTTTATTTTACTTGTACGTTTTAAAGTAGTTCTAATATGACTTCTTTATCTTAATTGTGTCTTAGTTATTTCCGTTCGCTGTGTCTTCACTTTCCTTATGTTTTCCCCTGAAACGTTGCTCCTCCACAAGTGTGTAGGTACATTGGCAGAAAGTAGAGATTAGCGTGAGCCTGTCCAGAATCGGTGATGACGTTCTCACAGACCTCGGCAGTCAGTTGGAATTAATATTAAAATCGATTTCCCATCACGGCTTCTATTTCCTGAGCCCACCTCACTAGATTCCACTCCATAACACCGAACGCGGGACATGATGGGATATTCTCTCCATTTTCTGTCCCGTCTTCCTCCTCCCCTTTTCTCTCTATATCCACATATTTCTCTCGTGCTCACCCTTATTTGTTGTGCCCTTCTTTATTGGTGGTTTTCGTTCCCTCAACCTTTCCCTTAACCTTTTCCTTTGCCGTTTATTTCATTTGCACACTTTCTTATGTTTTTCTTTTCATTTAATCTAGTCTTGTCTTTCGATAAGACTACATATTTTTAACCCATTCAACTTTTTCCTCCCCTCTTCCTTTTCTGTCTTCCCTCTTTTGGATAGTTTCGATTTTCTCCATCTCCTGACAAAAAGTTGACATTACTACGTTAGAACGCCGTTCAAAGTAGAGTTAGAAGAAGAGATAGGGAATCCGTTAAAACACGCCACAGAAAAACAACTTTTTCGACAATTAGCCTAACTTCTTTTGAGTCGAAATGTGATTTATTTGAACGATATTATAAAATAATTTGCTCAGCCATTTCTTATTTTATCGTTTGTAGAATTTGTATGATCGTAGCTAAAGGGCCGTTCAATAAATAGCGTTGCAGGCTCATCGTTTTATGGTTGAGAAGGTCGTGTGATCGTTACATTCTTGCTGACAAGCGAAAAAAATTAATACATACGCTATGTCGTTTTGTGGATTTATTTTTAGCCTAAATAGATTATACTCTCTTTTCCCCTTTATTGACGTCTTTCACTTAAACTCCTTTTCTCGGTTATTTCGATTAAAAAAAAAGTTTGCTTATATTTAGCATTTAGATGAAGTTTTCAAATTTCCACATTTTTTTCCATGAGTTAAAATACCTTTAAAATGCTATTATATTTAGTACAGTGCTGGTCACAAATATTTCCTGTTCTCCAAGCCACGTCCTACTCCAAGTTTACTGGCTTGAACCAGCACTGTATCTTCTAGAGAGAAACTTTATATTTTTTAAGCAACCTTTGATGATGGATTATTCTAACAGAATCTGTTCAATGTCAGGTCATCCACTTAAAAATACGATTAATGGCATCAATTATTTTTGTTTAATTAACACCGTGACTACATCTTTTCGTTCATTCACATTACCTTGGGTTTTTCCTGTGTTACAAAAAAATAAAATAATGTAAACACACACACAACTAATTCACTTGAAACATGAATTTTCTTGAGATTCACTTCACCACAAATCTCTTAACGTGATTGTTTCTTATTCGAGTTTATCCATCCCCCTATTCCTTCGCTGTCTGCGCACACTCTTTCATCTCATTATGTTTTGTCACCAGGTTTTTTTTACAAATAAGGCATGGAAATGGATGTAAATGAGGAGGTCTGCAGCAAAGATGTAAAAATAAATTCAAGATGTAAATTAACAAACGGCGAGTGTTTCCTTCTTATTAACAATGGCTCCTTTTGTTCAATTACAGAAGAAAGTGTCAACGCTCGTTCAGAAAATAAAACCTTATTTATTACTCTCAATCGAAGTGAATGTTATACTTGGGACACAAGTTTTCTTATTCTTAATTTAACTCGTTACTGCGCAATTTTAATAAACAAATACATTCAGAACATCACATTCTTAATTCAACTCGTTAGTGCACAATATTAATAAACAAATACATTCAGACCATCACATTCTTAATTCAACTCGTTAGTGCACAATATTAATAAACAAATACAGTCAGACCATCACATTCTTAATTCAACTCGTTAGTGCACAATATTTATAAACATATTGTCAGACCGTGCCAGACCAGAGCGGCTAATAGTCTACACATTAGGTGACCTAACCTGGATGTCAAAGTCCCTCCTGGTCATTTATTCCATACGATAAAAAAAACCAAATTATATTTGAGACTAATATTTTCCATATTTATGTACTCATTTGGTTCAATCATAATTTAAGGACACGCAAACATAAAGCGGGCATTAGCGGTTAAACATAGATAACTTTTTTTTAGCGCCGCGTCTTACTACCTGTTGAGGATATACTCCTATGTTCTAATAATTATAATGTGTAATGGATAAGTAAGGTTGAATTTTTGAGGAATTGCACCCGCATTTACGTGTAGGGAGAGTGGAAGAAAATTTAGGGGGAAAAACACCCTCAGTGCACCCGACCGGGATCGAACCCCGATCTCCCCGTCATCGGCAGCCAGTTTATTGCGAGAGTAGTGCCCTAGACCATGCGGCCACCGAAGCGGGAAATAACTAAAAACTAATTAATTTGGAAAGACGTGCGTGGCCTTGTGAAGGTAAATAATAATAAATTAATGCCAAATGGAAAGGAAAGTGAAATTATTAAAGATGCAAACTAAAAACCCTTCAGCAGCTAGTATGTATAGTGAAATTGTTCCTATTTCGTGTCGTTCCAATGAAGATGCACTTAGCCCCCCCACCCCCAACGGCAAAGTGATGGGGAGCGGGGTGAAGGGGGGGGGTTCGTGTCAATTAAGAGCGATTATAAACTTGAGCTTATTATTTTATGATTGAAAATTTGAAGCACCCTTTATAAAATATAAATATATGTTCTACGGTCAACATTGATGACATTTTACTATATTATTACCGGTTTCGGTGGCCCCATAGTCCAAGCCGCTACTCTCGGGGTAGACTAGACTGCCGATGACGGGGAGATCGAGGTTCAAATATCGATTGGGTGTACTAAGAGAGTTATTTTCCAAAATGGTTTTCCCTCTCCCTCCACGAAAATGCGAGTACGCTTCCTCTAAATATAACCTTTCTAATCCTTTAAACCATTAGCGTAATTAGTACATAAGCGTATAAACCAAACGAGTAGTAAGACACGGAACCAATTGAGAAAGTGTACCCGAATTTGCGTGGAGGGAGAGGTTAAAAAGTAAGATACTTATACATATATATATTTATTAGTTCCGCGTCTTACCACCCGTTCGGTTTATACGCTTATGTACTAATTACGCTAATGGTCTCAGGGATTATATATATGATATATGATATTTTATCTTCCCTGGGTTATTTTATAGGTATTGATAATAATAATGGCTTGTCTGTGCTACATCACTGTATCTCAATTTGGGAAAAGATCAGTCAGTACTAATGTACCGTTGCCCAGAGGACGCCCTAATGTACTAATCCTACGTCCTTTCCATGGAGGCTCTTTCCATGTCCCGATGAGATTATGATTGTGATAGTGAGTGTGAGGGTGTGGAACCAGTGGAAACACATCTAACTTAAGCCTAAATTATAAAACCTAATGACCATGGAAATTATTCCTTTTTCGAGCAAAATCTCCCGGGACGAGCCTGGAATCGAACCCGGGACCTCTAGGTCAGAAGCCAGGGGGCTCTGACCACTATAATACGAGGCCGGTTATTAGGTATTGATAATACCTATCAAAAGGGACAGGTGCAGATTACGTGACTTAACGTATGATTACTTGAAAGTATATCTAGTAGCTTTTATTTTGTTGTTATTTATGTCCGTTTATAGGTAAATCAGGCTATACACAGCCCAGTCTACTAAAACATAGTAATTAGATGCTTTTCGTTTCCTAGAGTGACGCTACTAGATAAACTAAGAGCTCACACATATCTACGTGATCTCGCCATTGTTTCATATTTGGTGAAGTGAAAAGAGTATCGACTCTACTGGTCTGTTGGTGCATGCAGCCGCAACTTATTGCCGAGTGAAAGTAGGGGCCGTGATTTCGGTACACCTGAATAAAGTCCTGTGCAAACAGCTCCCGGGGGCTATATACCCTTCAGGGGGCAATATACACCACATTGTTTTTGTTGACAATGTTGACAAGTTGAGCGAGGCTCAACAGGAGCATACTATCTCTAAACAAGACGAATGTCACAAGGAAAGGGGACTGGTTCGCAGCACCAGTTGCTATGTTATTTAACTTGCACGTGTGGCAACATGGTCTAAGGCGTTACTCTCGCAATATACTCAACTGCTGATGATGGGGAGGTAGGGGTTAGAATCCCGGTCCGGTGTACCGAAGGTAGTTTTTACCAGATGGATTTTTTATTCTGCCTCCAAGCAAATGTGGGCACTTTTCCTCTAAATTCAGCCGTGTTCATCCCTAGCACACTAGTGTAATTAATATTTTAGCGTACAGCCCAAACGGGTAGTAGGACGTGGTGCTTAAAACAGATGCACGCGTTGTAAGTTCAAGTTCACACAGTAATTCAAGACGACATCACACTCGGGTTGTTTCTTGATGATCGCAGCTGGCGCATTGCTAGAACATTGGCGCATTTATTCAAAGGCTCAAGTTTTTTTTGGTCCAATTATTCTTTTTTCAACCAAATAGATAATTCAAAACGAACTAAGCTCTAACACATGCACTCGAGATTATCTTGCATCTATTTGTACGTTTAAGCATACCTTATTAGTGTTGGGACTTTCGAATCCTCTAACGTTTAATACCTCATCCACACTCTCGCCGAGAGAGTGCGAGAATGTAATGACGTGCTCTCGCCTCGCCTCGTCTCGGCGACGCTCGGCTCCGTGTCGGTGTTTGGTGTCCGAGTCAAAGGGCGTGACGAGACGCGAGTACGAGTGCACTACCACACTCATCCAGTCAATGCGCAGTTAGAACCAGGAATGTTGACTTTTGGCGCGTCATAGGATTTATTTGATTTATTATTATTATTATTATTATTATTATTATTATTATTATTATTATTATTATTATTATTATTACTATTAGCACTGCCTCTTGCTACCCGTTCGGGTAGGGGTAGGGTGATTGTGAGATGAAATGGAGGACCTACAGTTTAACGTGGGATCCGAACCACGGTGGAGGCCTGGCATTCCACACATTCACAAGTTGTAATTAATACACGTCTTGTCAGAGGTGAAGGAAGGGTTTGGCAATCAGATAAATCTATGCCGGGACTGAGCATTGAACCCCGAACGCCCAGCACAGAAGTCTTGACACCTTACCCCTAGACCGCCAGGTCACCGGCTTTATTTAATTTAATTTTAGTTAGTTTTAATCTTGTTTTCTTTTCAATTTTGCTTAGTAAATTATTTTGCAAAACATGGGTGACTGGACAAATGACACAACAATCCAATTCTTGGAATATACCAAGGCGATCTCGTTTTGTGGGAACCTAAACAAATGCGGTACCACAAATACCAGAAGAAATTGTACGATTCACATGGGTTGATGTTATATGGCAAGATCGACAACTTCCATCATAGACATCAAACTAACGACTGCACGACAGGTGACTGCGAGCGAGAGGTGAGAGTGTACAGAGAGTAGGTCTCGACCACACTCGGCTCGGCAAGAGTGCGGCTGGGACATAAGAGTATTAGAGATTCGAGGATTCGAAATTGTTTTGGACTATACCAAGATATTTTTTTTTTAAATAAGAATTTGTTTTATAACTTAAATACTGCTTATTTGTGGTTCAACTCCTACATAATTATTGTATAAACATAGCAAACACAACCCAGAACACTTTTTACTATTCTCTCGTGTTTATATCTCCCCTTGTATTAGCAATTCTTTCCAAGATTCTTATTTAAATTCGAGATTTAGAATTCAAACTCTAAATAAATACTTAGGACCGTTTTGGTTCTCCTTGTTCAAACTTATCCAAATATTATTTGTAGATGTTTAAAGATTGCCTTTTGTTTTTATTTTACCAAGATTTAGATTGTTTTGGTCAGAGAACAAAATGTTTAGCACACATTATTGGCTAAATTATGTCTACACTTTTATTCCCTTGAGAAACGAACTGTAGACGTTGGTTAATATCCCACGAACACACTTTTTATTTGTATCTTGTTTCTTCTAGTGAGCCACGTTTTACATACCCGCCCGGATCATCTACACATTCACATTAAAGAAGTAAGAATGAATAATATGGAATTTAAAGACTATGCTCACACATTTGCACGAGAAGAGAGTGTGAAACCATCAGTGGAAAAAAAAACTCACTACACATTGTCGGTTTTCGAACCGTGACCTCCCCCATTATCGGCATTCCCCAAGAGACGAACGCCTTGCAAGTATGTTCATTGGTGTGGGCTCTATCTGTGCTCTACTATCATAAGTCAGGTTGGGTGCTAATGAGCGCGAATTTAGTGCGCTAATTTTGCAGTTTTTATAGCATAAACATTTTTTGAACAAAATAAATCAAATATTTCTTCTATAGAAACATAGAGTTTAGTTTTCTACACGTGCTAATCTCAACAGTTTTTGAATATCTGGCATGAGCATGGTGGCATTTGGTGACAAACTTTTTAAATTAAGAGAAAAAGTTGTCACTTAATTCCAGGACACCCTTGAGCTGTTGAACTGTTGAGATTAGCATGTGCATAAAACTAAACTATATGTTTCTATAGAAGAATATTTGTATTTATTTTGGCCAAAAATGTTTATGCTGTAAAAAATTCAAAAATACTTCCCTAAACTCACGCTCACTAGCACCCCACCTTAAATCAATAATTGGTGGATACCTTTCTGCTTCTTGTTTGATTCCCCGTTTCAGGCAAAGATAGAGCCCGGCCACGTAAATATATGACGTGACAATTTTATGTCTTGCATACGGTAGATCTGATTTGTTTGGAAAATAGAACTGAACTTTCCATTAACTCGAGTAGGTATACCAAATGTGACATTTTATTTACCAAATTGATTTTACAGAAACTATTCAATTCATTGTTCTGTCGCCCTTATCACGAGTCATTGATTACAATCTTGGTCTGAACGATATATATTGATATTGTGAGAGCCACATTAAGGGTTTGAACTCTGACCTTGGTTTTTATTGAAATATCAAACCTTACTTTTGCGAAAGGTGGGTGTGGTAGAAATCTATTTTCTCCTTTTTGTTTTCATTGATCACGAGACAGGCCTTGACCTTTGTTACATCCAACACAAATTGCTTTGTGTCAGTTTGATTGGTTGGTGGAGTTAGACGGTTTACTCCATATTGACAGGTAGAATTGGATCCGAGACTTATTTTCAAAAGAATCGATGGAAAACCATTATAAACCTGCCTATGTGGCCGCATGGTCTACGGCGTCATTCTTGCATGGACTAGACTGCCGAGGACGGGATGATTGAGGTTCGAATCTCGGTCGGGTGTACTGAGGGGGTTTTTCCCTAAAAGGTTTAACACTCTCTCCATGTAAATGCGGGTACACTTCCTATGAATATAATCTTCCTCATCCCTAACTCATTAGCGTAATTAGTACATATGCGTATAACCTGAATAGGTAGTAAGACATGGCGCTAAAAATATTTGAGTTTTTTTTATCAATAGAAAAAAGTGTAAAAATGTAACATAGCTTATTTTCAACGACTTTTTAAGCGTGTTTGCGGAGTTATGAGATTAGGTTTGATAACAAAATAGCCTTATAGGCCTATTTAGTATTTAGCCTTCCTCTGATAAATACAGTCATTTTTTGATAGACTCACAAGTCACAACAGACAATTTTAAGATTAAACATTTAATAAAGAAAACTTTGAATTTTAAACATAATAATAGCTCGATGTTTTGCGTGAACAGCTCCTCATCAAGTAGTTATGTGATGTCTTGATAAATTAATATTAGCAACAAGATAACAATTTTATTTGAATGATAATAGACTCAACTAAAGAATATAGTGATGATTACAATAAATAAAAATAGAAAACGTGTTAATTTTAAGGTGTAATCACACGATTTTAATCATAAAATTGCTCATAAAACTCTCAATATTACAGTTTGTATTAATTTTTATTTATTAGTAACTTTTTATTTTCACAATCATTCACCACCCTAAGATTATTCATCGAATCGTAACTTTATATTTTTATATTTTAAAATGTTACTTGTCATCTACTTTTATTTATAATATCGTAAATGTCAACCTTATCATTATATTTTTCACTATGTTTTCTATTTTCATTTATTGTAATCATCACTATATTTTTTAGTTTATTCACTTATCATTCAAATAAAATTATCTTGTTGCTAATATTAATTTATCAACACATCACATAACTACTTGATGAGGAGCTGTTCTCAAAAGAATTAAGTTATTCCTATGTATAAAATTCAAAGTTTTCTTTCATAAATATAATAATCCTGGTTACTCCTTACCAACAAAAATGGCAAAAAAATACCATGCCTATGTGAATCGTCAAAAATATCCAGTCACCATTGACTTCTTATGCGTCAATAATATGCCCACTATTAATATTTCGGTGAGATACCCCACTTTAAAAAAAGAAACATCAATTTCCGTCCAGTACATGCCGAGATTTCAAGATTTTTTCCGGCTGAGCGAATTTGAAGGCGCGCGATCGCTTTCCAATGCTCGAAGCCCGGCCGCCATAGAGGCTTCCCCCACTACGTCACCACTTCTCCGCTCAAAGCCCGACCGCCAGAGAGGTCTTCCCCCACTACGTTACCACTTCTCCGCTCAAAGCCCGACCGCCAGAGAGGCTTCCCCCACTACGTTACCACTTCTCCTTCTCTCTAAGTCCGGCTGCCAGAGAGGCTTCCCCCACTACGTTACCACTTCTCCGCTCAAAGCCCGACCGCCATCGAGGCTTCCCCCACCACGTTGCTACTTCTCCTCCGCTCGCACGCCCGAGCGCCCGAAGCAACAAACATCCCGGTTTTCAAACGCGTTTTTTTATGTATTAAATCGGACCCTGCTTACATTTTATTATGTGGGGGTTGTAGATAAACTCTTCGCGAACAAATAGCGCTTTGAAAAATCACTCAATGAGCATTATTGGCCGCTTACAAGCTGTTTTTCGGGAACACCTTTTTTTACATACTCTCGATTTCCGCAAAAAGCTATTATTATTTTTTCACAAAATTTCTTTTGTAGATAGGCACCAACAAAATCTACAATTTAAGCCTTGAAACAAGTTCCTACGACAATGACAAACCCTGTTATTAAATGTCAAAAAATGGCCATTTTTCGTGGTTTTTATTTTTTATTGAAAACAGTTGTGAACCAATTTCAATTGACCAGGGCTCATTTTTTTCGTCTTTTTAGGCGCTATCACAGGCAATTTTTTGTTTTTCGAAAAAAAATTCACACCTTAAAAGTGAAAATACCAGTTTTAGGCACTTTTATGAAGTTTTTTAACGTAAAAGCTACAAGCCGATTTAGTCCAAAGTATATACATTCAATTTCTACGATTTTCCTCCTAACTATCACGTTGAGAAAGTGTATGATTAATTTAGTTTAAGAAATGAATTTTTTCCGCTATCTTACCTGCACTACTAACATAATATCTTTTAAGTACTTTAGGGGAAATTATAATAAACTTAACGATACTCTAGTACTCCATAGTTAATTTTTTCATGTAGTTTACCACAATTCTCTTGAGGTCAACTCTAGTTCAATCTTTTATTCATTTTTATATCCGCGTCTTACTACCTGTTCAGGCTATACGCTTATATAATAATAAATCTAACGTGCAAGGAATAATGAAGGAAACCTTTTAGAGGTAATCTTCCCGCATTTGCGTGGAAGGAGAGTGGGAAACCATTTAGAACAAACCACCCTCAGTGCACCCGACCGGGATTTAACCCCGATCTCCCTGTCTTCGGCAGTCTAGTCTAACATGAGAGTAGCGCCTTAGACCACGTGGCCACCGAAGCGGGTAATTTTTCATGTTAAGCATTATTAATATTTTAAAGTGTTTTCTAGTGATCTTGTGCAAATCAAACATGACCATTTTGTTTGTCTTTAATTTACTTCCTACACGTTTAAAATTTTATAAAGCATATTAAAGTACAATGTCTAAATAATAAACATATTTTTAATGTGCGGTAGGATGTATGTAAAATGATTGAAATTTAAGGGTAAGGGGCAATGAGGGGGAAAAGTCCTATTTAAACTCAAATTGAGTAAGTGCTGCCATCTGTTAGAGTAGACAATCATGAGATCTTTCTAATACACTTTATATTATGGTTGAGAGAGGTCTCTGTCATATTTTAATTAATTAAAAAATGTATTTGTTGTGCTCTTTATGGTGTTTCAGATATAAAAGTCGTCATGGAAAATGTCTGCAATGTGACGTTCTTTCCCCCTTTTCCCCCTGTATCCTTAAATAGTAAAGTAAAATGTTAAATAATCGGAATCGAGAATATAAATATCGAGGTAAAAATTCAAGAATCGGCATAGAGAATTGAAAGCGAGGAAAACCTACAAGATTATTGGTACATCTGTTAAGCACTCTTGTAAAAGCTGTTTCAGAAACACGTTCAGAAATGCAGTGTATCATTGTTTTGTTTGTAGTTTGATAACTCGCCCGCTTGAATTAGAGAGTATCTACAAGCACAGCGTTCATAAAACTGCTATTAATAGAGCTTGTTGATGATTCATTCTTATGTCACTCATGCCCATTACGTATGTTGATTTGGCTCTATTACCCTCTCCTCTCTTTGCGTTGGGTTTGACAGTGAGTAGTTAAGTGGGACAATGTATGCACATTATTATTGATACCTCTACAGCTCATAGCTCCCTCAGTTTGCAATTCGTTATTCATGTAAAACATGCTTTCACACGATTGCATTTTATTTTTGATGGAAATGTGATTTTAATCGCTGTCAGACATATACGAACATCCTGCTTTCTCTCTGTATTTCTCACTATATGTCTCTCTTATTCTATCTTTCTCTCTCTCTCTTTCTCATATATGAACATCTCGCTTTCTCTCTGTATTTCTCACTCTATTTATCTCTTATTTTATATTTCTCTTGCTCTCTCTTTTTCACTCAGTATTCTTATATGTTTCTTACGTTTTCTCTCTCTCATTATCCTCTTTTTTATCGTGTATTCCCTTCCATTTTATCGTTTTTTCTACTTTTATTGCTTTCTCTAGTTTTATATATTTATTTCTCTTCTCGTCCTGTCTCATTTTCTCTCTCTTTTTATATCTCTAGCATTTTATGAATGTATTTTCTCGAAGTTATCTTCCTATACATGTCCCTTAGATTATTTCGTTAGTGCCCCTTGTGCTTATACAAATTATACAACTGGCATCAACTGGTGCTCCCCAAATATTATTTACATAACTCTACTTCACGACTATTTCACCAAGCTGCAGAAACATAAGGGAAGTAAATTGATAATATCAAACAAAATTTAATTGTTAGATTTCTTAAATAAAGCCATGACCATGGTTGACATCCCTTTGCTATTCACACGATCATCAGAGGATACGACTCGAATCCTTGTGGAGTCAAAATTTAACATTTATTTAGTGCGGGTAAAAGTGATTCGTGGTTTACTATGAGTGTAGGTGCAGCCGTTGATAACTCCACGTGTATGCCTATCGCATGTAGAAACATAAATAAAAATTGCATTTTAAAAGTATCTTGACCAAGTACAAATATTTAGGATTTTTACGTTCAGCTAATCCTAGCTTGACCACTTTTAAATCATAAATGTATCAACGAAATTATTTCAAATAAACTGTTGAGTTTTCTGGGGAAATTATTTGAAGATACATTCCTTATCAAACGATGCATGAAGTGAGCTTTTACGAGTTATCGCGATGTTAAAATGGAGGTCAAGTAATCCGATTACTTGACAGCGTCCAAAAGTACGCACGTGCATCGATCCCGGCGCGAGAACAATGTTACAGTATTCATGTGGATCAACTTCACTTACAGAGAGAGTTCTTCCTCACAAAACAATCCTGGTATTCCAACAACGTTGCCAATATAATATATGCCTTCAGAAGTATACCAGACCTCACCCATCGTTACCTGATTTTACAGCACATTTCCAGACCTTTACGTTGGGTTTCCGGGATATTTTCTTTCGGGGATTTTATAAACTATCAGAATTTCATCAAATTTGAAGACTGACCAAAGTAGAAACTTCCCTGGAAGAGGTGGATCAAAATTACATCGCTCCGTAGCTGATTTAATACTTAACTTAAGGTGGGGATGTTGCAAACGCAAGTTAAGGGCAGTGTTTTTTCCATTTTTATGGCAGAACATTTTGTTGTCCAAGATAAATAAAATATTTCTTCAGAACACGAGTTTCAGATTCTTCACATGGTGATATCAACAGGTTCTTGTCCTGGAAATTAATGAAAACTTTTTCTCTTTCTTTAAAAAGTATCTCATCTAATACCGCTCTGCTCATGAGATATATTCAAGAACCTGTTGATATCATCATGTGAAGAGAATTAAACTCTGTGTTTGTACTGAAGCAATATTTTATTTATTTTGTCCTAAAATAGTTTTGCTATAAAAACTGTAAAAACACTGGCCTCAACTCTTGTTCCGGTCATCCTGACCTCAAAGCTGTTCTCTACCTTACACATGTTGTTGTTATTGTTTTGTCAGTGTCTGGTAATATTTACAGTTACCTGAGAGACACGTTCTCCTTCATTGTGTTGACAGCCTGAGTCAGTCATCCAAACAACCAGTTCACAATAATATAACCAATGTTCTCCTTCATTGTGTTGACAGCCTGAGTCAGTCATCCAAACAACCAGTTCACAATAATATAACCAATGTATTATTACAATGGCGTATAACCCGAATGGGTAGTAAGACGCGGTGCTAAATATTATTATTATTATTATTATTATTATTACAATCAGCTTGATCTTTGTATAGCTACACATCATTATTATGGAACTAAGCAAAAACTTCGAACTTTCTTTGAATGAAAGACACACTTTAAAAGTATAATAATGGTTGAAAATAAAACAGTAGGAGCTGGAGGCTCGGAGGGGGCAGGGGGGCCTCAGGATGAGATTACGCTCCTGGCTCCAGTTCGAGGTGGAGTTAGATTACCTTTATAAACGAGTAGAAAGAATTGTTCGATATATTGACTGACTTGGACTAACGACTCTGTTTTAACTTTTACAATTACAACTGACAATATCACACCATGTATTATAGTTTACAATCAAATTTAACAAAACCCCAGGTATGACTATTTTCAACGCTCCTATCTGACATTACCTACCTGCACATAGTCCAACCTGACATATTACCAACTGGCTGGAGATCAGGTAGCGACAGCTGTTAAACAAGCTTTCCTTTGTTTTGAAGCAAACAAATCTGGTACCTTTGATATTTTTTGCAGGATTATAAATTGATATTTTAGTTTTTATATAAGTTTTTATTCGAAATATTTTAACTTTCTATGCGTTTAAATGGAAAAAAAACACATATTTTATGTTTTGTTAATCTTTTTCAAGATAAAATATGTGTTCTAAACTAATTCTTAAAACTTAAATAAAAAACATATTCATGTTTCTCATTATAAATTCATTATTTTTCTGAGCTCTATATTTGCCAGGTTATTGAGAAAAACATGTCAAATAGCATATAGTATTTTTATAATATATTGATCTGATGCCCTCCTAGGAGTTGAGTTTTCCCAAACAAGGTGTCGATGAAAGATACTTAAACCGCTCCGAGTTATCGTCTCAATTCGTGGTCAGACCAGAGGTCGCCCTGACGCCTTATGGATCGTCGAGAAACAATGCAGACCCGTTGCGTGGCTTGACGTGCTGCCAGGGTAAGCAAAGTAGTTGTTTAAACTGTACCTGTACATTTTTCTCATCAATGAGTAAGACACTCATTGGCCAGGTATTAACGGAAATACATTTCTCATGTGGAATAATCATGATGAGCAGAACCTATGTATTATTGGTCAGAGTGAGGGAGAATATATCACAGGTACGGTTTCAACAATCTTTGTTTACGCTGACCAATAACATTTCACAAAACTTTCAGAAATTCCGCAATATTTAAAGATTTAGTTGTGGTTTTTTTTAGGTAGAAATATGACTCGTGCCAGAATGAAAGGGGGGGAGGTATCAACATAATATATTGCTTTAAAAACCTTACATTTAAAGTTTTATAATTTTAAATAAAGGTCTGAAAATATAACACTATCCTCTTTCCAACGACGTTTTACTGAAAATGTCGCAGTTCTGGTTGTTGTTAAACACATCGATTCAGCCTTTTACAAACAAATAAAGTCACGTTTTTACAGGGTCACAAAAGAATACTCTAGGATAATTGAGGATGTTTTTAGTGGTTTTACAGATTCAGAACTCTTATTCCTATATCAGAAATGCCGCAGTGTGAGGACACATTCCTTCAAGTAGACCTACCTTTTCTGTCTGTATAAAGTCGGTGTAATCTTTACCAATTGTTTTTTTTATATGTGCATCAGAGCTTGAAGTTTTTATACGAGTCCTCCCCCCTATTCCCCCCAAAAACTTGGGTGTTTATGGTACGTAATTTTACTAAAGTTTTTGTAAGAGTATTTTTCCCCCCTCAAAAAAACATGTGTATTTATAGTACGTAATTTCCCTAGGAAACTTCTCTTGTCTTCAAAACTTCGTGCATAATTTATGTAAATATTTTCATAAGTATTACAATATCTTAAAAATTGAGTTAAATTATGTTTCAAATGAGCAATATAGGGGTGCAAACTATTCTTTTTCAGTTCCCCTCCAGTCCACAAACTTGCGCTATTAACAGTTTTCTGTGACATCCAAAATAAAATGTAGTTGTTGGAATATGTGAAAAGTTTTGGGCTCACTCAGCTTTATAGGGTCACCTGTGCCTGTTTGTAGTCCATCTCCATTGTGTTTGAACATGTCTTCTTTTATTTTAAAGATTGTATATGTATTTTTCTTAAGAGACACGTGGAAAAAAAAGAGGGGGGGGGGGATTCCTTCAAATAGTATCAACTAGTGGTACAGCAGCCTGATGTGTTTGTCAGTAATTAGTTATCAGTTTCTTGATTTACAAATGAATATGAATTTTTAATGGTTAAATATTGAAAGTATATTGTTAAATTTAGGCGATCCCCTCTCTCCAGTGGCTCCAGAGATACGTCTGGGGGGCGGTGGGGTGGGTAAGGGTGGGGGAGTTTTCGAAGTCTAGTTCCCATGAGTATCCCCCACCCGAAGGGCGATTCCCTAGCCCTAGTGACTCCGGAGATACGTATGGGGGGCTAAGGACAAGGGAGATGGGCTTGGTGTTTTAGGTTGAGCGATATAAGTAATTTTATTAGCCTATATGTTAACCGAAAGTTTGAGTTAGGCCCATGTGGAATTTCAACTCAATCGTTGTTGTTTTTCAGTTACGGGGATTTAGTCCGGAAGCTTTTGGGGGCGTCTTGGGGATGGGGTTGTTCAAAGTCTAGTGCCTATTGGTACCTTCTACCCAAAGGGCAACTCCCTAACCCCAGTGGTTCAGGAAATAAGCCTGGGGTTGGAGATTAGGGGCGCTGTTTTAGGCTAAGCGATATAAGTAATTTTAGATAGTCTATATGTTAGCCGAACGTCTGAGTTATGTCCATGCAAAATTTCATCTCAATCGCTCTAGTGGTTTTTGAGTGAAATGGTAAAGTAGATTTGTAGCACATGACATTATGACAGAGATTACTTGCAGGGATTGTTTGACATTCCAACTTTTATAAAATCGCAGAATAAATAACAAAAACACATCTGTGAGAGCGTGAATAATCGCGTTTGCTTGCCTTCAACAGGAAAGTTAGAGTACGAATCTCGGTCGGGTGTAATGACGATGTTTTTTTCTAAATGTTTTACCTCTCTTCCTACAAGAAAATATAAGAACAACATTTTTGGTGGAACATACATCTTGTGACATGCAACATGAACGTTCAAATAGAATGGCACATGGCAGAATCCAGCCGCAATGGAGTCGTCTGACAAAGAGGATCTTCTGCTACTGGCAGTCATCAGAAGACGAAGAAAGAAACGACGTTTTCGGGTTCACTCTTTTATTCAAAATATACTCACTTTTGGTGATTCTAGTGTTTTATCTTCCGAACTATCCGCTCCGGTGGCCGGACGGTCTAACGCGCTACTCTCGTGTTGGTCTAGACTGCCGAAGACGGGGAGATCGGGGCTCGATCCCGGCCGGGTGCATCGAGGGTAGTTTTCCCTAAATGGTTTTCCACTCTCCCTCCATGAAAATTTGGTTGCACTTCGTATACATTTAAACCTTCCTACTCCTTAACACATAGTGTAATTAGTACATAGGCGTATATCCCGAACGGATAGTAATCCGTTCTGTTAAAATATCTTCCGAATTAGCAAAACATCCAGAAGTTACCTGATTAATTTTGTTTTAGCTTCTCTTGCACGTCTCTTGATATTTATTACCTTCCACATCTTCTCTACCACGCGTAAAAATACATATGTGGATATATTTCTATGATATATACAACATCATTGTTAAGTTGTTGGTCTTACCGCGTGGTTTGTCAGACATTCACGCAGAGATCGACCTAATCAGCAACAACTAATCGTTTGCTACACGTCAAACATGGAACAGCGAACCAGTCTACTCAATCACGACTTGTCACGTGGCACATTCTGCAAACAGCGATGTGTCATGCACCTCCTGGTCTGAAGTGTATCACTTGTTAACAAGTGTTCAATCCCCAATGGTGCATGTGCTATGTGTCGGTTTTATCCGGTGTGAAAGCTGACGCACCTGTTCAAATGACAAGATACATAGATCACTTAAGTTGCACCCCCCGCCCACCCCATCAAAATTAAAATTTAAATGTACCACCGTACCAAGTATTACTTTTTGCACCTTAGCCAAGCTAAGAGTAGCCCCCCCACTATCAAAATGTTGTATTTTTTTATGCCATCTTAAAAGTCCTGTTTTGCACTGAATAGTTTTGCAAGAAAAAAAAATATTTAAAAGGGAAAAAGGTGGCGGGGCTGGGGGGGGCAGGGGGGGCAAGTTAAGCGTAGCCCCCCCCTCTCCTCACTTATTGGGATTTTTTAATGCCAAAATAAAAGTCCTGATTTGCACCGTTTTGCACCCTAAAAGATTAGCGAGAAAAAAATATTTAACATAAAAAAAATTAAGTCGTTGGACCCTCCTAATGGGGGATCAACTGGTTTTCCTTGTGAACTTTGTGATACAATATTGCGGTTTTTTTAAGTTATTAATTGGTACCCCAAATAGTACAAAAACATATGTTGCCACTTCCAAAATGTAATACTACTTGTTAAAACATTATTGACCGTAACTTCCATATATTTTAAGATACAAAAGCCCACAGTAACTGAAATTAAAGCTAATAAATTTATCTACAATTTTTCTATAAAACAAAATGGCTGACAGCATGTAATTAACTTAATATCCCCAGAAATATTAATAAACGATAAGCATTTTACCTTTTTTTCTATTATTTTTGGTGGTATTAAGCAAATTAATGGTTTTAGATTTACTAATGGTAACAACTATAATAGTGCTTTTAACTCTCTTTAATTTGAGATAAAAAAAATTAATGGTCTCACAGGTGGCTTTCTATCCAGCAGCTATGAAACATATAGAGTAATACTCCCTCAGCAGATGTGCACATTACTGTTAATAACTTAACTTGTTCAATGGCATTATTGGCTAAGAAAAATGTTATACTTTACAAAATAACTGTGTTTAGTTTTAAACAAAATCACTAGGAAAAATCTTTTACATTCAAGGCTTACGAGAAATTAAGTGTTCTTGCAAAAACTTTGTTTTGGAAAGTAAGAAAATTAAAATTGAAACATTTACTGAACCACATTTCTTATAATAATTCACGAAAATATAGTCAATTTGCTCATGCATTTGTTATTCAGTGTAAATAGAAGAAATACACAATAAAAGTAATAGAAAATTATTACTATAAGTTAGAATATTGTTTGTAAATGCTGTGTTACGATTCTAAATTGTCACAATCACCGTTTTCATCATCATGGGAATAGAGTGCGACTGTTTTCACACTTTTGATACTCATCATTTGTACACATATACAAATCGGTACACGGGAGATAACTACGGCTACCCCCTCCCCTCCCCCTTGCCTTATGATGTATCTAAAGGAATCTGAACTAGACACACTAGGTTAGGGACGAGCTCTTTCTCTCCAGCCAACCCGTGTGTTTTTAGGTTTGTGTTGCCCTGAGGTTGCAGTACGTTTGGGGGTACGGGGGAGGGAGGGGGTTGATAACAAAGACATGTGTGAGTGTAACGAGCTCAAAGAAACACGCGGACCACAGGAAAAGAAGAATGAAGATAATCAAGTTGGGGGGACGCGAAACAGAGAACACTTTTCTTCCAACTCATTCTTTTGTAATCCTCTATAAAAGGAATAGAATAGCCAATCCCTACGTTTCATGTGACGCAAAAAAAAAAAGTTGCTCTTTGTAGGCTCACACATTTCTTTAAAACTGAACATTCGTAGGAAATGCTAGAGTGCACATAATTTCTCTCACAAAGATGTTGCTGTTTCTCTTTCTCTACTTTCAAAGAATCTACATTCTGTAAAATGTTAATACTAAGGTTTACATTATATTGATTCTGTAAAGTATTTACCCCATAGTTTTTCATTCTTTACTTAAGGTTCTTGTGGCAGTAAGTTACTTTTTATCGAAATCTTAAACTATCTTTTGAAATAACATAATAAAGGATAATTCTAAAGAACTCTACCAATATTCACCCAGATAAAATATCGGAAATTACATTTTGGAAAACTATCACCCACCCTGAATGCTTAAAATCAAACCCGAGACTACCGGTTCTGAGTCAGGTATATTATCCGTTAGGCACTGTCACATACAAATAATATACCCAGACACTCAAACTCCAGGTTAAAATGGTTGCGCTCCTTTCGGCAGCTTGAGTCGTTCAACACTAGGATCGCTGCTGCTAGTCCTATCATCACCCAGCAGTGACACTAGCGAAGCCCAGTGTTGCAGGACTCAAGCTGGCAAAAGGAGCGCAGCGTAACCCCCGTAAGGTTGAGAGTCTGTTTCTTACTGTCTGTGGTCAAGGTATATTTCACTTTAGCCAATACTCCAACATCTTATCACAAAGGGTGCAAGTAAGGCATTACAGACCTACCATTTAATTTAATTTTAGCACATCGTCATACTACCCCTTCGGGCTATGTATAAATGTAATAATTACGCTAATGGACTAGGGGTGAAGAAGGCTTAGTTGTAGAAGAAATAAACTCACATTTGCTTTGTGAGAGAAAACAATTTAGGAGGAACTACCCTCAACACACCCGACTAGGATTCGAACCCCGATCTCCCTGTCATTTTCAAATTAGTTTACTGTGGGGGTGATCCCTTAGACTATTTGGCCACCGGAGTAGGCTCGTCCATGTCGAATTTTTCACTATATAAATATTAACAATAATTTCAAATTAGTGTTACTTGTATTTTCATAATCTATAAAGCTGATTTTAGTTTTAAAAAACGAACATAAATTAAATCTTGATGTAAAATATTCAGCTCTACTTCTGTCAAGCAAAAATAATCTAAACTATTTATTCAGCAAATAATAACTATAAGTTTTGTATTTAGTAAAAAGGTTGATTAATAATTTTATGGGACTGTACAGAACTTTCGACTACCTTCTCATACTAACTTAAGATGTTAATCGGGTATAAAAGTAATTTTCAGGGGTAATGGAAATGCCATTATAGGATGAAGAACTGTTGGGTGTAAGGGGATGTTTCGTGCCCCAAACCCTCCTTTCTTGAGAACCTAGTAAGTGGGGTTAAGTGCAACTCTTGCTCCAGTAATTATCTTCAGCCATCCCTGAGCCCACCTTTCTTCATTATCCACCTGAAATTACCAACAAACCTTCATTTAAATTAACTTCGCCCCGGAGAAGTGACCTTGCGCGAAACACGAGATTCTACCACACACTGCCATTGCACCACCAACTCGTGACTATTCAGTTCCCGCATCTTTAATTAAACCCTAGAACTCAAGAGTTCACCACAAGAGCAACGCTTCTTAACTCACGGAGTTATTCTTCACAAATTCGGTTATGAGCAAAGCACAAATATAATCAACTTATAACTTTAAACAGTGTCTTGAAATTTTAACTCTTCGCTGAAAGGACGGCTTGGATCAGGTTACACTGAATTTTTGTCCAACTTTTCTGTACTTTCAACAAATAAAAACTGCCACAGCTTATTTAGGAAAATCCAGACATTTGAGTTTGAAATTGTTGGATCAAGCAATTGTATTGGATCAGATTATAATATTAGTTCTGATAACAGTAGACTTGGATATTTTCCCTTGGTGACCAAGTTAGTCAGAAAACTAGTTAATACTATATTCAAAAGTACATTTTATTCATATATAACTAGTGTTGTTCACACAGTTTAAGACGTCACTCTCGCAATATGTGTAAAACAAATAGATATGCCTCAGGTACTCGTGCGGTTGCTTAGAATTACAAATTCAAATCACTATTAACAAAAAAAACTTTTGAGCGGTTGCCATATTGAAACGTATGGTAAAATCGAAAAATCCTGCACATACTAGGACTAGGATCAAAGAATGTGCATACCAAATTTTGTTAAAATTAGTCCACTTATTTGACAGTAATCGCGCAACAAAGCTTCACACAGAAATTCAGACGAAATGCCAAATGCTCCAGTTAAAACATAACCTCGCTTCGTTTGACCATTTACCATTTGTATAGTGCTATCTAAAAATAGATTAACTATATAAAAATCATTATAGCGGCTTCTTTTCTGTTCACACCTTCCCCCTCCCCCCCCCCTTTACCCTCCCTCCAACTCCTGCACACACTTAAATCACCTGTTATAGTTCAGTCTTTAACTTTGTCACAAATGCTGGGCAACCTTGCTTGTCATCAAATCTCATTTAATATTCATGTTTATACACACACACACACACATGCACACGCACACAAACACTTTTACAAAATTAATAATATATCCTTTCTTACGTTTTATTATATTTAACTTACTTTTATACTTTTTATAATTATATTTAACTTTATTTTTATACGTTTTATGATTATATTTAACTTTATTTTCTAATTAATTAATCTTTTGGACACAATTCTTTAAATGTGTCAAACAATTTTTCTCACTTTTTAAATAAATACTTGTTACTGTGTGTACGCACCGCTTCTTGTCCAGGTTATACGAATATGTACTAATTACGCTAATGTGTTAGGGATGAGGAAAGTTGAATTTAGAACAAGGGGTGTACCCGAATTTACATGGGGGAGAAAGGAAAACAATTTACCTCTGTACACCCAATCGGTCTACCCTGTCATTGGCAGTCTATAGTCTGTTGCGAGTCTGACACCTTAGACCAGGGCTTGGCAACCTGTGGCCCATGCGCCACATGCATCTCTTTGACTCGTTTTTGTGGCTTATTTTTTTACAAGGTTCAATAAACTTTACTTTTTAAACACAAATACACATTTTGGTAAACAGAAATAATCTACGCAACTGGTTCTATCTATTTCACCAACAAAGTGTCGAACATCGTGCGCGCTGCGTTGGTGTTTTGTTTTGTTCCCCTCTCCTCTCCCCTTCCGCTGTGCGCTAGCGCTGTGCAATGGCGGAGTTAATTGGTTGAGTTATTGCTTTGTGATAGTGTCGAGCATCGCGCGCTGCGTTCTCCTCTCCCCTTCCGCTTGTGCGCTAGCGCTGTGCAATGGCGGAGTTAATTGGTTGAGTTATTGCTTTGTGATAGTGTCTAGCATCGCGCGCTGCGTTGGTGTTTTGTTTGGTTGTTGTTGCTTTATGATTGTGGTTAGGTGTCATTCAAGTCAAGTGATTAAACTTTAAAATGGCTACAAAGAAAAAACAAAGAAAATTGAGTGACGAACATTATGAATTTAGGCCAGAGTGGACTCGAACTTTTGCGTTCGCACGAAACTCAGATGGACTCCCGACGTGTCTTATTTGCAAAGAAAAGATTCCAATTAATAAAACTTTTAACGTTGAATGACATTTTACTACGAATCACAAAAAAATAAATGCGGATACCTATCCAGAGGTGACACGATAGCAAAAGCAGTGCAGGAACTTCAGTCCCCAATGCATCAATCAACATCATTGTTCAAGAACTGGATAAATTCATCAAACGTTGTTACTTCAGCGAGTTTTGTAGCACCGCGCGAAATAGTACAGCGGGAAAAACCCTCCACATACGCTGAATGCTGTATGAAGTTGTCTGAATAACTTTTTCGCGATTTAAAAAATAAAGAAGAAATCATACGAGAAATCAAAAACACATCTTTGTCTGCTAAAACCATGCGGGATTAAACCATAAATATGGTTGAAAATGTTACTTATCAGCCAACAAAAGGCTTACTTCGGGCTCAACATTTTTTTCCAACACTGGACGAGTCTTGAGATATAAATGATAAAGCACAACTTTGTCTTCTGGACAGATATATTACTTCTATAGGCCCTCAGGAAGTGTTGATTTGCCTTTGAAAGATCAAATCTGTGGCGAAAAAATAACAGAGGCTGTAATAAGTTGTTTGAAAAATAATAATATATATTTACATAAAATTCTATCCATAGCTACAGATGGAGCGCCAAGCATGACAGGAAAACATAAAGGCCTTGTAATTTTGTTTGGAATGCATATTGACCACGATATATTTTCCTTTCACTGCATCATCCATCATGCAGGGTTCCTACGGTCTAGAAAGTCAGGGAAAGTCAGGGGAAAAAATAACGGTCAGGGAAAGTCAGGGAAGCTTAAGAAAAGTCAGGGAAATGACAATTCATGTCACACTTCAGTTTCATCGGAAATTGTAAAGCCGCAGAAGGAAGGTGGTACCAAAAGTGAAAGTAGTGTAGTTGCTCGAAGAAACCCTAACACTTTTGTTAAGAAAGATAATATAAATAAGGCGGAAGTCATTTGGGCTTTGCAAGTTGTTGACAATAAAATGTATTTCAATTCGTGCAATAATTTAAGTACAATTTTTCAGTTTATGTTTCCCGAGTGTTCCATTGCCAGTGCCTTTACTCTTGTGGAGACAAGGCTGCATATTTCATTGTGCATGGCTTGGCTCCATTCTTTCATAACAATTTACTGGACTACCTAAAATCATGTAACAACTTTGTAATTTGTTTTGATGAGGCATTGAATAAAGTTATTCAACGAGGGCAAATGGACATTGTATTCAGATTCTGGGACAAGGAAAATCATAAAGTTGTCAGTCATTGCTTGGACAGTGTTTTTTTCGATAGAAGCACCGCTGAAGAATTACTTAAGCATTTCTCTGATGGTATTTCTCCTCTTCCAGTCTCTAAGTTTATACAAGTGTCAATGGATGGCCCAAATGTCAATCTAAAGTTTATAACGCTTCTTCAGGAACACATAAAATCTGTCACAGACAATGAAGTATGTATTTTGATAAATCTGAGGACATGTGAGCTTCATGTTGTTCATGGTTCCTTGAGAACAGGAGTGGAACATATCAATTGGGATAAAAATTGCTTATTGTGTCACACGTACTATCTATTCACTGACTCTACAGCTCGTCAAGCATTGTTTACCCAGTTAACAAGGTGTACAACTTTTCCTTTGAAGTTCTGTGGTGTGCAGTAATTAGAGAATGCAACGTTCTTTCAAAAGGCATTACAAATATGGGACCACGTTGTTAAGTTTCACAAAGAAGAAAAGCTTCCTAAAACAAAACCTGTAGGGATATTGAAAAGAGCAGCCTGTGATCCATTCCTGAAGTGTAAACTAGCTTTCTGCAAAACAATTGCAGATGGATTTCAGCTTTTCCTTTTTGATTGGGTATGATATATTTTGTTATTTTTTCCATAATTTTCCCTGAACTGATTGGCAAGACGTCTGCTTTCTTATTTTTCCATGAGAGGTGGGGCAAGGTCAGCTGTAGGGGAGGAGGAGACCGAAATAAATGTAATTAAATTAATATTTCCAAATTAATAGTACCATAAAATTATAGTGGAAATTTTGTGAGAAGTTAGTCAGGGAAAGTCAGGGAAAAGTCAGGGAGAATTTTTTTACAAATACTGTAGGAACCCTGTCATGAGACTTTATGTGCCCAAACGCTCCCTTAAGAAACATACAAAGTGATGGATTTAGTTGTGAAGATTGTCAACAATATATTGGCTAAAGGACTTAACCATTGGCAGTTCCAAGAATTTATGCGTAAAGTAGAGTGCCCATATTCTGACCTTCTTCTGCATAATAAAGTGCGTTGGCTTTCAAAAGGTGAGGTGCTTATTCGATTTTCATCCTACTTTACTGAAATAAAACACATTTAAACGATAAAGGCCTGCATTATCCCGAATTGTCTGATGATCTTTGGCCCCAAAGAATTTATTTTATGGTAGATATGACAGCATACTTAAGCAAACTCGATGTGAAGATACAAGGGCAAAGAAACATAGCATTTTCTCTTTTAGATGAAGTTATTTCTTTCGAGCAAAAACTTATTTTGTTCCACATGAACTTGAATAGTAAAAACCTCACTCACTTCACGCAATTGAAGAAATATCAAGAGGACACAAATTGTGCAATTGATTATGAAATTCTCGTAGATACAGTCAAACAATTAAGTGAATCGTTCGAAAAACGATCTGAGGAGCTCAGAGATTATAAAGCTACTCTGTCGTTATTAATAAAGCACTTGAAATCAGAAATATATAATCTTCATTTTTCATCATTTGCTGGCATTGTACACCAAGCTGATTTTGAGCTTCAGTTATTCGATCTTAAATCAAAAGAGTTGTGGAGTAATACATTTAAGACTCTTGATGCAGCTCTGGAAAGTCTCAAAAGATGATAAAGCCTGTTATCTGCCCAACATAAATGGTCTGAACTATCAAGACTACAACGGCGGGATCAAGTGATATTCGACACTTGGAACAGTCTGCCAGAGTCGTATTGCCTGTTAAAAATATACGCACTGAGAATTTTAACCATCTTTGGATCAACATATTATTGTGAGCAAACATTCTCCAATATGAACTTGATCAAAAGTAAACCAAGGAATAGCCTTCACGACGATAGTCTTGAATTGTGCCTAAAACTAAAAATTACTAACTACGCACCAGAAATAACTCAGTTATGTAACGCAATACAGGGTCAGATTTTACATTAATTTGTTTGGTTGTGTCACAAAAATCCAAAGCTAGAGCCAAAAATAAAATCAAGTATGTACGTACCTACCTACCTACCTGGTATAAATATTCTAATGAAAGTTGTTTGTGTATGATTAAGCTTAAATAAATATGATTTATTCTATAAAAAGTGCATGTTTTAATAACACTTAACAATCATATAAGTAAAATGTATGAGTGGCTCTTTGGGTGTCACAAATTTTATAGAATGCAAAAATGTGTCTCTTTGCCCAAATAAGGTTGCCGACCCCTGCCTTAGACTATACGGCGACCGAAGCAGGTTTTGTACTATTGATTGAACATTTGTTTTCACACACATTATTGATTATCATAATTAAGTTATCTTGACAAGTGACTAGATACTGTATATTATTTTAGTGCTACTATAAAGTAAAAATGTATTCGTCAACCACCGTTGGGGTGACTACAGTGATCATATTATTTTGGAAAGGAAATGTGTAATTTTCCATTTGAATCTTTAATTGTTGCGTTATAGTAGGTGTGATTATGGTGGTCCCTATGTTAATAATATAGCAGCACCAGTACTTACCGTAATTAACTTGTTAATTTGCTCCCGTCCTGTGACTCTATGCCCCTTTAAACCCTCCAGGGAGGAAGCACTTGTCTCATTTCCCCATAATCCCCGAGACGACCGAACTCCTGAGGTCCAAAGTTAAGTCCTTTCTCATTGGATCGTGCACTTAAACTGCACACAACTTAGTTTCATTATTTACTTTTATACCTTTCTTTACTTTCTCCAACACATTACCAATTATGTTTATATTATTTATATTTCTTTCCACGTATATTCTATCTGTTTCTTTCTTATTTTTTATTTTCCCATATAGAGAGAAAGTAATTTAATCGTGTAACAAATCTATTTCGAGATTATGATGAATCTTTACTTTTTATGTGAACCTAAACCCAAAAAAGTAAACAACGATGGATTTAAAATTGTTAGGTGGATTTGGTTCAAACATGATATTTTGATTTTGTATGACTATATCTCGGGATTTTTAATTTTTTATCCTTATCTTAGTCGCCAAATTAAGGGCAGTTTATTAATGAGTGATTTTTTAAAATTTTAATTATTCGGAAATGGCTTTAAAGATTTTGTTTAAAATGTATGTCTCGAATTTGTTTGGCATGAAAAATAGTATGTATCATCAGTTTTTGGGCAAAAGTTCGTTAAAGGGTATCTTACTATTAAACAATTTTGGAAAATTTAAAGGTTTTTGAAAATTGCCGTAGCTATTTTGTTTAAAATGTATATATAGGGATCATGTGGTATGACTTACAACTGATTTTTCAAAAATTTGAAGTATATTTAAAATGGCTCTAACGATTTGGTTCCAAATAGGCGTCGTTGGAGTATTTGATATGGCAAATAAAACTGTATACTTATTTTTAGAGTGAACATTTGTTTGGGGGCTGTTTACTTATGATCGGTTTAAAAAATATATATATTTTTAAAATTACTAACAATTTTGTTCCAAATGTGTATCCTCGGGGTGTTTGACATGACAAATTGCACTGTATACTTGTATTTTGAATAACACTTCGCTTATGAGTAGATTACAAATGACTGTTTTTTAATAAATTTAAAATATCTTCAAATGGCTCCATTCATTTGATTCCAAATGATGTCTTTGGATTGTAAGTTATAAGTTAAGTACACTGTAAGTTATACTTGTTTTTGGGGTGAAAACTAGTTTATAGGTACTTAGTTCAGTGGTGACTTTTTTTTTGTTTTTTAATTTTTTTTTAACTATTTAAATAATGGCTCAAACTATTTGGTTCAAAATAGGCAGACTATCTGGTAAGTTTAAAAAGATATAAATGATAGTATTTATTTGTTTTTCATATAAACATTCATTTAATAGTAGTTTACTTACTGATGGCTGATTTTTGAAAAAAATAAGTTTTTACTTTCTGTTATTATTCTTGAAAATTTTTGACTTTGAGATGATTAATCCTGACGTTATTATATATGTAAAAAAAAAAGAAGTGGATTTGTACTATTCTCTCTGTCCCCACGTTTGTCTATCAGTATGTCTGTTCCTGTTTGCTTAGAATGGATACATTTAGGTAATGATGGACCTCCGAAATGACACTGTATACTTGGTTTTTGGGTAAAAAATTCGTTAAAGGGTAGTTTACTGATGAGTTATTTTCGAAAAGTGAAACATTTTGAAAATGGTGCTAACGATTTTGTTTAAAATGTATATCTGGGTAGTGTTTGACATGACAAAAATAAAACTATATAATTGTTTTTTTGGGGGAAATTCGTCTACTTACTTATAATTAGTTGTTTTTTAATTGCTTGATCGATTTAGTTCAAAATGGGTATCCGCTAAGTTTTTTACATTATAAATAAATATTCATATGTGTTTACCTAAAAAATCACTTTACAGAATTTCAGTAGCTTTGGCTATTTAATTCTCGGTATTTCACTTGCTTTTGTAAAATTTTATTTAAAAAAATAGCTTCAAAGATTAAAAAAAAAATTAGTGTCGGGTAACTATTTTATATGATCAATAATACCGTATATTTTTTTTATAAAATTGATTAAGTTAATGGTAGTTTACCTACGATGAACTATAGAAAAGTTGAAATTGTTCAAAATTGGCCTTTGTTATTGAGTTTAAAATGAGTATCTGCGATTAGTTTTTCATGATAATTAAGAAGACAAATATTCTTAGGGTAGTTTATAAATAACTAATTTTTGAAAATTTTTAATTTGTTAAAAATATTTGAACAATTTGGTTTAAAATGTATACGCAAATAATATTTATGTGAATAACAAGATGGTGTGTTATTTTTATGAGAAAAACTTATTTAGGGGTAATTTTCTGAAAGCAATTTTTTTTTTAAGTTTAATTTGAGCTATGTATGATACACAATATGAGACATTTTGTGCGATTGTGTGGTACCATATATTTGTTCATGTTTCTATAATCTTCCTTCAAACTTTACTTTCAATTTAGTCTCATTCGTTACTTCTTTACCTATCTTTCATTTCTCCAACACACTCTCATTTATGTCTATATTATTTTTATTCTTCCCCACGTACTTCTCTTTTCTCTGTCATCCTTTTTTGCGTCATGTTTTCCAGCATCTTCCTTCAAACGCTCCTTTCAATATCACATCTCTCTCTCTCTCTCTCTCTCTCTCTGCCTCTTTTCTCTTGTACAATTTCCTCCTCATACCCATTATCTCTCAACTTTCCACCTCTATCTCCTCTTTCTTCCAACTTGTCTACTCCTTTCTCTATTTATCTATCTTCCTCAGATTAAGTGAAAGCCCTCGCTAATCGCCTCCTGGTCCTTTTGTGCAATTCGAGCAAATTAGTAACGATCCGAATCTTGTCTAGGAAATGGAGGGGAACGTTTTCTGGAGCGGCCTCAAGGCTGCACACACTACTCGAGAATACAGCCCAGGGGAAACTTTGGTCGTTTAGGGTGTGACTTTTCATTTACACGCGCTTATGTCATTTCTATAGGGTGGTTGTATATATTAACTTAGATTTATTAAAACAATTATATTTCCAGGTTTGACACACCGGTACAGGTTGAATCGGTAAAATAAAGGGACATATTAGTGTCTGGTAAAAACAGGTTAAACAAACAGAATTTCACAATAAAAGTAAAAAAACACACACATGAAACTCTTGATAATCACCCGCTTCAGTGGCTGAACGGTATAAGACGTCACTCTCCTGTTAGACTGGCCTTCTAATGACGAGGTGATCGGGGTTCGAATTCCGTGTGGGTTTATCGAGGGTGATCATTCCTAAATGGTTCCCCACTCTCCTTATATGCGAATACGGGTAGATTACCTCTAAAACGCTTCCTTCCTCATCCCTACCCCGTTAGAGTAATTATCATACATGCGTAAAACCTGAACAGTTAGTAAGACGCGGCGAAACAAACAAAATTAATCTTGAAAAAAACTCAAATTTAGCTGCAATATTTAAATAGTAGCATTTTCATCAAATAAAAAGTAAAGTGAATAACGAAACCCACTGATTCAAACACATAGCTCAACCCCAACCCTCCCTAAAACACTAGGTTGCATAACCGTTACATTTCGCCATCAAGGTCAACTCCACCTGCTCTAAACATCTGTGACACGACTTCACAGAAGTCACTTTTATTAAGGATTAAGGGCCAGTTTCATAGTCAGATTTACCTTAAATTGAATGGAATGGGCCAGTTTCATATGCGAAACTGGCCCATTCCATTTTGGTCTAGGTAGGTGTCGTCCTGTATTTANTTACCTTAAATTGAATGGAATGGGCCAGTTTCATATGCGAAACTGGCCCATTCCATTTTGGTCTAGGTAGGTGTCGTCCTGTATTTAGTATCGACTCGCACTTTAGGCGTACTAAATCTGACTATGAAACTGGCCCTAAGTGTATTCATATTTACCACTTAATCTATAAAGTGTCTGAAAAAAGATAAATTCCTCGTGTAAAACAACGGGGAATTTCTTATTAATAAAAGAGTATATTTTACTATTTTACATAATTATATTTTCGTAGTACATTGTATTTTCATTTCGTGTTTAATTCCACGAAGCACTCTGTATATCACAACTAATTAGCAAAATATATTTGGACAAGTTGAAGGCAAGGCCTTTTACCAATAGCTAATATTTAGTTATAAGCGGACGGTTTCAGAATTGATTATACCCATTTATCGAGTGCCCCAAACACGCTAAAAGTAGCAATAAATTTTGTTATGTCTACGTCAACCCTTGTGAATGGTCGCTACAATAATTTGTTTACTTCTCATAAAATCATTGCGTATAGCAAATTAATAACGTTAGGAAAACTATATGTATACTAATGAATGAGAATTTTCAAATACCAATATAAAATAATCCCCAATTTTCAAGATTACGATTTTTATGAACGAATTTGTAATTTGTTATATAATTTGCAGCATCAACAACTCTTTAAAGTTTAGACTCTTAAGGCGCAAATAGTACTAAAGAATAATAACATCGTTATGATTATTAGGGGTTAGTTGTGTTATTGATTCTTTTGAACTACTAATAATATAGTATATACTTTATTATTACTATACTATGTATATTAATAATTATTTAATTTGAAATGGTAAACGCCACACATAATATTGGAACCACACGAAACTATTTCCTTATACAGATGAATCAAAAACGATAATTAAGTATAATTTTAACCCGATTCGGTGGCCGCATGGTCTAGGGTGCTACTCTCGCAGTTGACTAAACTCCCGATGACAGGGAGATCGATGTTCTAATCTCAGTTGGCTGGTTTTCTAAAAATTGTTTTCCACTCTCCCTCCACGCAATTGTGGTTACATTTCATATAATTATAACATTCCTCATCCCTAAAATCATTAGAGTAGCTAGTACATATGCGTACAAACCGAACGGGTAGTAAAACGCGGTGCTAAATAAAAGTATAATTTTAAATTGTTTTTGGGATGTTGTCCCGATACAAAATAGTTTCTCATTCAGCTAACCTAAAAGAGAGAAAGAGAAAGAAAATGTATTCTTTTTTTCACAGTAAACTACAAGAAATCTGGTTAGGAAAGATTTCCAAAATATTATTGATGATATTAAATGGGTATAATTATGTCTTCTAACAAAAAATACAACTAAATGCAAATTCATTAGTGTGATTTAAACGGTTATAGCTTATTTTTCCTTATTATTGGGTCATATATTGCAGTATTTTAGAATTTATTTTGCCAAACATTGTTAAATTTAACTTATATCCTTGTCGCACTTTTCTGATTTTGGATTAAATCACTTAACATTGTTTTAACTCTGGGACCTAATTTAGGAGATAAATATGTCCAAACGCTATTTGAGCCGGCTATCCGCTCCACGAATATAATATTTGCAACGTTTCAACCAAGTAGGACTATTGTTCATTTTAGTTTGTTCAACTTGAAGTGATTTCTGTCGGTTCAATTAGCCCGGCTTGGCAGGTGTCGCCGACTACGTCCCGTCTCTTCCTTCCTTGCTGCTCGCTGAGCGCACAAGTCTTAACATATTAACGAATATTGAAATGCCAGGGGCTAAATGGATCTCGCTTCTTGTTCGCCCCGCGCCCACTTAGCGCCAGGAGGCGTCGGCGGCTCGTATGCCCCCCTCCTGACGTCGCTTAGTTGACAGTGTTACTTAGACGAACAACCTTAACAAGTGAGGACTCATTTGAACCGAACTTTTGGTTTGAAACTCTCGAGTGTTTTTCATAGGTTGAAATTATATCCGCACTAGTATTTTATTAAGGTGGGGTGTAAGGGAAGGTGAGCTAAGGCAGTATTTTGGCAGTTTTTATATCAAAACAATTTTTTGGTCAAAAGAAATAAAATACTTATCCGGTAGGAACATAGAATTTAATTTTCTTCACCTGGTGATATCAACGGTTGTTGAATATCTGTCAGGGGTGTCCAGAAATTTAATGACAACTTTTTTTCTTTATTTAAAAAGTTTGTCATCTAATGGCGCTATGCTCATGACATATTCAAGAACTGTTGATATAACACCATGTGAAGAAAATTAAACTATATGTTTGTATGGAATCAATATTTAATTTATTTTATAAAAAAAGTTTTTATATAAAAACTGCAAAAATGCTTCCCTTCCATTCATCCTTAATGGAACGCGTATGGCAAGGCTAAGGAAAGCGTTACAATTTTCGCTTGTACCTTGTCCTACTACCCGGCCGAGCTATTCACATTCATTTACATTTGTGAAGTGGAGATGAAGAAGGTAAGCACTAAGAAGATATGTACCCCCTTATTTTCTCGGAGTGAGAGTGGGGAAACCTTTAAGCAAAAAAACTAAATAAACCCGGCTTGAATTCGAACTCTGACCTCCTCGCTACCAGCAAACCAAATTAGATGAGACTATCGTTTATCTACGTGCATTTTGATACAAGTACAGACTTATTTATATAGTATTTAAAATAAAACCGACAACACGTGTAGATCAAGCTCACATTCCAATACTTTGTATCATTAGACGAACTTATATTTAATTGGAAACGTGCCGTTTTAAGAATGTTCACAATGTAGGCAACCAACTCTTGCAAGGGTGTGGATTGAAACGGGCGAGTACACTACTGTACATTTCACGGCGTGAGCTGAGCTCTGACACTCAAACAAGTCACGTGACGCTACTCAGGAAGGCAGCAAGTCTTAAGACCCATCCTCTTATCAGTTGTTGGTTTGCTATCGCTGCAACCTCGTTAGGATGCCCGCCCATACTCCTCGCTACTCAGTTTCTTGAAGGTAATTAGATATTCTCACGCTCCGTCACTTACCGGGGGGGGTAAAGTGCACTCGGTAATCTGCCCGTCAGTCACGTGACAGCTATGAATATGCTACGATTCCCTTGTCCCGATCATCTTTCCTTATTCCAACACTTTAGCATGCAAATACTAGCAGAATCATTGCAAATATGTTTTGTGTGCTTTGACTACACTTTGAAGGCCTGGGTTCAATCCTTATCGCTTACCTATCACGGTTCCACTATGACACGGTTCCGCAAACGTTGTTCGCGGCGCAGTGGTTACTTATTCTTAAGATGGGGTGCTAGTGAGCGTGAGTTTAGGGCAGTATTTTCGAAGTTTTTATAGCATAAAAATTTATTTGGCAAAAATTAATCAAATATTTCTTCTATAGAAACATAAAGTTTAGTTTTCCGCACATGTTAATCTCAACAGTTCTTTAATATCTGTCAAGGGTGTCCTGGAATTGAGTGACAAATTTTTCTTTTCATTTAAAAAGTTTGTCATCAAATGCCGCTATGAGAGATATTCAAGAACTCTTGAGATTAGCATGTGCAGAAAGCTAAACTCTATGTTTCTATAGAAGAAATATTTGATATATTTTTGCCAAAAAATGTTTATGCTATAAAAACTGCAAATTTAATGCACTAAACTGGCGCTCACTAGCACCCCACCTTAAATACAAACTCGTATAAAACTGACACGCCCTTTTTGAGTGTCTCTAGATGAAGATTTCTTGAACACTTTTAAATTATTCGCAAACAATCGGAATTTGGTTCTTGTTAATTTTAATATTCCTCTCCTTCATATTTTGATTGCTGTTTATTTTATGTTTGTTTTTTGCTTTGGGGCCCTTAGTGAACAGGGTTTTTTTTTCGGAAGGTGATACGAATAGGTTCCTTATAATTGGTTTATATTTTGGTTTTTTTGTTGTTTAGTATTTTTATTGTTTTTTCTTTGACTCAAGACTGTGGAGGGTGAAAAAAATTTTTTTTAAGAAAATTCGAATAAGTTGTTTTAGATTATTTATTTTGTGTATTGTTTTATCTTTGAATGCAGTTGGAAATATTTTGACGGTAGAATAATGGAGAGGAGCCCATGTTTTGTTATGGTATGATTTATGTTTTTCATCTTTTCACTCACTAAAGGTAGTAGATAAAGAAGTTAACGGTGAAGTGTCTCAGTTGGCAGGACATACAATGTACACATTTATACTCCAACACTTTACTAAGAATAACCGATATCGGGGTTTCAAAAAATGTGGTAGGCAAAGGATCATAGGGGTTGACGTGATGTCCTTTCTTTCTTCCTGTAACGGATTTGTATAGGCTACCACTGATGGTTGGTTAAAATTTGGATCGACACTTTTACTCAACAATATAAAAAATAAGGTATTGAAGGTGTATGTTGGTTCAACCATCGTCACGAAAGTGGTATTTAACTGGTGAAAGTTTGTGAATCACTGCCCTGTGGTATAATTTGAATCATAATTTATAAACGTGGCTTGCTCATGAAATATTCAATTGTCCTTCTAATTTACTAATACAGTTTTTGAAATTGCAGTAAGGAAAATAAAATAGAAGTGTTTGGAGCAATGCTACGCCACAACATAATATATAACAGCTATAACTCTTATTTATATCCTACCTTACACACAGCAAAAAATATTATTTGTATTGATTTTAGAAAGTTCGAAGTTTGTATAAAATTAGGGTAAAATGATAATTATTTAGGATTATGACTTAAGGGATTTTTAAAACCTTAAAAATTAATATCTCAAAACTAATTTTTGACACCAAACCTTTGAATTAACTATCATGTAGTTGTTAGCGGGATAATTGATCCACTACTTATTTTAAGATGAAATAGTTACTTAATAATTGATATTAGTATAAATTACGTCAGGTTTGTTCAACGTTTTTCATCCCAAGAGCCAAACAAGTTAAATCACTTTGCACTGCGGGATGAAGATATATTTAGTAATCCCAATAGGCCCATTCTTTTCTTATATTATATCTACTTATGTTATATAAATCGTATTTTTGGTTGGTAAAATCTTTAAAATTTTACTGCCAAAAAAAGTGTATCGATCACCCAAAAATGTAAAAATATTTATGCATACACACTTACACAAAACAACTAATCATTATAAATATCACATATGTATATATTTTTATTAATCAAATAAATGCATAGTAAAATGCAGTCATGATCCTTTTAAAATAAATATCTTTATTTGAATTATTTGTTATTTCACATCTTCCACCTAGGGTTTCCCTCTAATTTTCCTCCGGGATATTGTGGAGGCCACGTGGGCCCCATTTGATCCGTGGGATGCCATTTGGTCCACCCCGAATCAAGTAATCACCTTTATACAACTTGCTAATTGAACTATAATTTTATTTGAATGACTTTTAAGAAGTTTACAAATACGCAAGTTTTAAATATCGCCGTTAGATAGAATTACTGGCAACTCCCTTCGCAGCTATGCACTGCAGTTTGCATTCACATTACAATCAGGGGGTAAGGACAGGAATGTGAACAGTGCGACTGAAGTAATCTACCATACAATTAGTATTACAAAACTGAATAAAATTGGATTTTATTTATAACGCTACATGTCTTGGTGCCCGGTCTACCTGTCCCAAACTCAACACAAATTTACATATGGAGGAGTATGGTGAATATTAATTTACTAGCATTGTTGTGGAGAGAGGATGGTAAAACTGTATTGACAATCACAATAAAGGAAACCAACCCCACAGTAGCTGTCTTGGCATTAGAAATAATTTTTGTACCTCATGGGTGAGAGTTGAGCACGTCATTCGAACACGTTGGCGCTAAACTAGCCCCGGAAGAATTCGTGTTACGTTCCATAATATAATCAACTGTGTGTATGTTTCAAATGATTTGTTAAGTCTAATTTTTATTACGTTTCTGATAATTGCCAAACATTGTTTGTTTTGGTAGTTACAGCTTTTAATGATTTTAAAAGATTGACACGCTCCTGTAAAACAGATAAAATGAATATGACATTTTTTGTGTCTGAAAAAAAAGAAGGTAAACACAGGAAATTATTAAAAAATAAATCTAATATCTGCAAATCCGGGACATTAAAAAAAAAAGGTATTTTGTGTGGCAAAAGAGCACACTGAAGAACTAATAACGTTATTTGTGACACGTGTATTATCTCCCTCTACCCTCTCTACCCCTAACCCCCATCCTGATACATTGCGTTGCGTAGTTAATTTTTATAAAAATTAATGTTCATTCCTCCGGCTAGCACCATACAAACTTTAAAGCTATAACAAATATTCGCAAGACTAGGTATACAGACCAAATGGCCGACACGACTTGGATCAATTGGTACGTTGAAATGAAGCCAGTTAAGAATGCCTCAAGTGACGTTCAAGTTAATACAATACGAACAAAATGATCAACATGGTGGTATGAAAGTGGTGGTCAGGTGAGTCTGGAGCTCCTAGACCCCCACCCACCCACCTTGGATCAGACAAAGCCCTGAAATGCTGGGGTCCACTGGTACGTTAAAAATCTTAAATAAACTGGTGTTTTTTTAATTAAATATTTACCTATACTGAAAATTTAAAAATGACACCTGAACACGGTAATCGAACCAGGGACCTTTGGCTTAGTACGCCCATGCTCTAACCACTGAGCTATCTAGGAATCGTCCCGTGCCCAGGGTCATTCTTCACTCATGTTTTAAGGCAGAGTCTATGATGGACGTGCGGAAATCGTCGGCTACAAATGTGTGATTTATTAATATCACGAGCTATCAGATAACGCAGCCACCTTCGACTCGGTAGTTGGCTTATTGCTGCCACTTGTACAATTATTATAATTGTAAGGGATTGCATATTTAAGAATAAAATAACCGAAGCTATTATTTATGCTTTTTAGCGAGGAATTCTCCATCTAAATATCATATTCTGAAGATTGAAAAATGACACCTGATAGCTCGTGATCTTAATATAATCACACATCTGTAGGTGACGATTTCCGCCAGTCCATCATAGACTCTGCCTTAAAATATGAGTGAAGAATGACCCTGGGCACGGGACGATTCCTGGATAGCTCAGTGGTTAGAGCATAGGCGTACTAAGCCAAAGGTCCCGGGTTTGATTCCCGTGTCCAGGTGTCATTTTTCAATTTTCAGTATTAGATATCTAGATGGAGAATTCCTCACTAAAAAGCGTAAATAATAGCTTCGGCTATTTGTTTATTCTGATTTACCTATACGTTGTACTATTATAAACGTAATATTCAAACACTATCTTTGTTATAATTCGGTAGCACCTGCCAGGTAATAACTCCATGTAAGATGAAGATATTTTACCTATTTATGTGTATAGCTAGTAACTAAAACCTAGAAATGTATTTTTATTTTTTGTTCATAACATATTTAACTAGTTTTAGTAAATTATCAGATTTTTATGACAAACATTTATTTTAAGGTATAAATTGAACTTAACTATATTGTGGTCTCAATATTTTGTTCAAGGCAAAGCAACGCTTGCAGTGATGTATTTGTTTCAAGAACGCTTCTGCTCTATCTTGGTCTCAAGAAAAGCTATTTTCGAGAAGTTGCACTTGCAACGCAGTAAAACATTAAGAATAAACATTCCAATTTCCATTTGGCTGCCCGCCAACAACAAGAAACAACAATTTCCTAGATATCTGAATGTTTATGAGCTCTTACACTGTTTCTAGCATGACGTTGACAAAAACAAAACAAAATAACTATCGGATGTGTAATAAATGCAGCCAATTTGTTTGGGGAGTGTTTTAAATGTATATAAAACAAAAATATACCAACGTATATACACTCTCTAGAATTAGTATCGATTTAGATCCACACAAAAATGTATTCGAGCACCAGTTTATCGTTTTTAGTTTATCTATTGAACAAATTATCATTGAGACTTTCAATATTTAAATAGTTAGATTTCTTGCTCAACATAGGCCCTAATATTATGTTTTGATTTTGTTCCTTATTTTGAAATAAATAAAATGTATTTATTAATATTTTAAGATTATTTTATATTGGGCACTTAATTTAGCAAAATAATTAATTATTGAAATATTTTCGAAATATTCAAGTAAGCTAGAATATATTAGACCTATGATCTTTTTTTTTCAGAAACATTTATTTGTGCATTTTAAATAACTAAGTTAAATACTCGTAATTCCACTTATATTAATTATAGATGATGTTGGTAAGCTTGAGCAAATCGAATTAAACTAAAGTTCGATGTTATTACCTTAAAAATCAAATTAGATCTTCCCATTTTGTCAAATTTTTTGTGTTCTGTTGGAAATGTTAAAATATTGTTGACTATTCTCGCACAAGTCTGTGTTGGAATATTCTAGGTTAGTGGTTCTCAAACTTTTAAATTTGAAATAAGTCCATTGGCGGAAACCCTTTAAGATAGATCTATAGTTGTAAAATTTAAAGTAAATAAACATTTACCTAAATGATAAGTGAAAATAATAATTTTATGCTATGCACCTAAGGAGACGCTAATTTTTTCCATAGAAATTGATTGTGTTAGAGCTCTAAACCTACTATGTTGAGCTCAAAGCTTAATAAGCAGAGAAATTTTGTCAACATGAATGTATAAAGAGTACATTAATTATTTACATAAATAAAACATAACCTATGATTCTTAGTTCTTAGTTCTAAATGGGTAAAATGGTACTGTTTTCATGTTTAAAGAATTCATTTTGGTTTGTTTGCGTGTTTTTCTCCACCATCACTATCAAGCCTGCTTCTACACTAGGTCAATTTCTTTTTTATATTTGGTTTTACAACACAAAGTGCGGAAAAGGCTTTCTAACACATATATCCATAAAATTATTATGATAGAAACTGTGCCATGATCAGCTAGGCACGCTTTAATAATTAAAATTTGCCAAAGCTCTATTCTAAATTTAACTCATTCAGACTGTACCTCAGCATTGGGGTGTGAAAGGAATACAGAACGTATCTCAACGAGTTTTGAAAATCATCCACGTAAAGAAAAGTCAGTACATATTTCTCCAAATACACTGACGGTAAATTTAAGTGTGTTTTCTCCAATACAGTTAAAAAGCGAAGCAGATTTTCTAGATAAGTTCAAAACTGTTAAAAACACCTCACATATCAGTGATTGGTGAGCAGACTCCCTCATTAAAAATTCCACAACGGCATCAACCTACACCTCCACACCAGCAACACTTTGCTTGCTTCCAGAAATCTGCAACTCTTGTGACCTGTGGTTCAACCATAAAAAACATTCAATGTTTGTGACATAGTGATATGACTCCCTAAATACTGAGTACAGTACTGTAGTAGATAAGTCTTTCCCTAACTAGCGGAAACTCGAATTATATGGAATAACCAGGAGCAATAATTTTAAAAAACATGTTTTTAAGTAAAAAGTAATTTGTAAATATTTTTGAAGTACACTCCGTTCACACTGAAAGGTAAGTCTTACCTTAACCGACTCTAGACCTGCTATGGCCCTAACTTATAAGCCACGCCATGGTGTAGCAATGCAAGTTTGCTAAACTAACCAAGGTAAACTAAGGGAACATAATACAAAAATTATATCACAAATATATAGGTTACATATGTACAATAAGTACGTGTTATTAATTTTTTTTTTAAAGAAAGTCTCATTTGTTTTCTGTGTTTGCACTTACGATCTTTATATTTGCCGAGTAACTTCACATTTATCAACCCTCCTAATAAATTATGGAATCCCCGTTTCACTATAGTCTTTAGACCCAAAATTTTACAAGACTTGTAAATATTTTCGTTTAATTTCCTTCTTGGTCATAATTCTAGCTCAGATCGCTGTTATGTAAAAGGATGTGTGATAGAAGGGAATTATATGGAGCCTTGAATTATCGCGCTATACTGTACCTTATTCACGTTTAAAAACTGCGTCGCATTGGCTTTGAGATATAATTTGTATTATAACAAATATGGTAGCTAAATCCATACAGCTAGAAATATACTCCAGCGTACTCAGGAGTATGAAGGTGTCACTAGGATAATTTCATTACAGTTCTTCTAAATAGAATGGTTCTGGACATTTTGAACTCATGGCTAGTCATTATAGATGCTAAAACCCTTTTAACGTCAAAACTTTTTAAATAAAGAGAAAAAGTTTTGACACAATTCCAGGAAACCCTTGACAGATATTCAAGATCTGTTGATATTAGCGCGTGTAGAAAACTAAACTCTATGTAGCTACTGGAGAAATATTTTATTTATTTTGGCCAAAAAATGTAATTTCTATAAAAACTGTAAAAATACTCGCGCTCCCTTCGGCCGCACCATAAGACGCAAATGTAAACACAAAATGTAAAATGTAACAGTCGATTTTTTCGACACTACTTTGCTCGCTGATGAGCTAACGTGATGGAGTATATCTCATCCTGAGTTTCTATATTTCTAACACCGCGTCTTACTACCCGTTTGGGCTATGCGCTTATGTACTAATTACGCTAAAGATTTTAGGGCTGAGAAAGTTTATATTTAGAGGAAGTGTACCCGCATTTGCGTGTAGAGTTAGATAGTGGGAAAACCACCATCAGTACGTCCGACCAAGATTCAAACCTCGATCTCCCCGTCATCGGCAGTATAGTCTACTGCGAGAGTAGCGCCTTAGACCATGTGATCACTCGCGCGGGTCCTTTAATCTTAAAGATAATAGAGTACAACAGAAGACGTCCCATCTCGATCCGATGAGTAAGTTTTGAGTTTACTGGAAACAAACAAACATAATGAAACCATGCGTACGGACAAATTTACGGTTTTATTATATGTATTTATATACACAGAGAGAGAGAGAGAGAAAGAGAGAGTAGTTTGGATTCTTGTAAAACGCTTTAGTGGATGTTTACTCACTAATTGAAATAAATATGTATTTATGTATTTTATGGTCGATCTTGGTGGTCTTGGGGTTAAGCTCTAGCCTCAGAACCCGATGTTCTTGGGTTCAAACCCAGTCGGGGCCGATGGATTTTCTTTAACGATAAAAATTTGTAACCTAACTTATTTCTGTCTCGGCACATAACAGCTGGGGCCATGGACCCCTTGTCCCAAGAGTTCATAGCTTAGTTGAGCCACGAGCATTGGCCAGGAGGACCTTAACAGTTAATAGAACTACGGGTACATATTAATTCGGACCTACCAATAATAATTCGGCTGTACCCTTTTGTTATCACTAGGTACATTTCCCCGACACATCGCAGTACCAATACGTCACTACATGGTCACGTCACCTCGCTGACCGGGAAAATTACACTAATTGAGCTTTGGTACTCGGTTACTATCCTCCGTTATTTTTATTTTTTTTTACAAAATAAGACTGCTCACTTGTAAAAAAAAAACACGGTGAGGATTAGTTCAACATTTATTAATGAGTAAATTGATTAACTTAGATGGCCCACAATAGTGTAGGGCAAATTAAACATAACACACTTACACACTCTAATACACTAGCGCAATCTGCACCCAAGAAACGTTTTTCGTGTGACACTCTTAAACCTCGTGGGGTGCCCTGACCTGTTCTTCTGCACTCCACCTCTGACCTCAGTGGGCGTGAAGTGCTATCTATCGGTACACATTTCAAATAGTTCACAAGGTGTGACGTAGATGGAACACGGCTCTACCAATCTTTTTTGCCTTATATTAGGTTAGGCTTGTTTAGGTTAGCTCAGCTTGAGAACATTTTTACAACAATCCTAAATGGAGCACAACAGCCGGGGCAAAGTTATACTTCATTCACGGTAGGAATTACTCTCTGAAAGGTCTTTTTTCCTACCGATATCTTACTATATAATAGATTTCTGGTAGGGAAAAGGGCCTTTCAGAAAACAATTCCTACGCTGAACAGACTTTAGTACATCAGTACGCCTTGTTTACAATTCACGAGAAAGGTCTCGTGGTCCAACTGTAATGTGGGATTAGTGATACCCTTTTAAAAGCAGGTAATAACAGGTATACTTGGCCTAACTGTAATACGCCCGTCGGTACCATGTCGATTGTGGTATGAAAAATAGCCCTGGAAGGTCTGTGTGAATACCTTTCCCGCAAAAATTGGTAGGCCCTTTCACTCTCGCTCATAGAAATGTTCGTATACTGATATAATCAGTTCGTTCAGAAAGTGCACTTTGAATACCTCAAATGAATAAAAATAAAATGTGTTTCGTAGTACATTACACTTTATATATATATATATATATATATTTAGATATTTAGATATTTAGCTCTCTCTCCCTTGCACAGCTTAAAACTATGGTAACAGTTTTCCCCCAAAAAAATACAAATATTCACACATTTATGTAGTGATTAATGAGGTAACAAATTTTACACTTTTGTTGATTTTAAAATGTTCATAGTATTTTACAAGGTATGTTTTTGTATATAATAATAGACGCAATTTTTTAATAATGTATAATAGCTTATAAATAAAATACCCAAACAGTTATTTAATTTTTACTTTAGCATTTATTTTTTTCCTTCCTCTTTTATTTTAAGATATTGCCAGGCTATAGTAACAATATTTTTTAAATCTTATGGTAAATGAACCGACATGACAGTTTTGTCATTTCCAAACTTTTTAAGTTATCTCTATTCTTTTTACTGTTTTCATTACTGAAAGTTGTATACCTACTCGGTGTTGCACTGTGAGGATGAAGGGCTGCGGCCATATCTGCTAACAGACAACGACAACGACAACTTATGTCACACAGAGGGAAGGGCCGAGGAGGGGACTTGGAGCGGTAAGTTGAAAGTCTTAATCAATTTAAAGTCGAGGTGTTTAGGTCGGGAAAGAAAATACTTCTAAAAGCTTTCTGTCATGTCGTCAGATATGAAGTCTTTAGGAATTTACAAACTTAGCGTAAATCTGACACCGCACATTATCACGGTGTGCAAACGATATACATTTTTAAGTGCCCTTCTTCATTTTCTTTTAAACATCTTTTCTTAATACGTCTCCCTTCTTAAAAATGGGATGACAATGCTACTTAGTGATTTCTTGTTTGTACTGATTGATTAAGTATCGCTGAATATGTGTCCAACTTATCATATATCTTGTTTAGTAAAGGTCTGTGCATGATAATCCACATATTAATGTTGTAAAACAATGTTTTACTTAACAGGCAGATAAAGTCCCAGTCTGAGAAGTGGTTCAACAGCAAGGAGATTTACTGTTAAGTTGAGGGAGCCTGATTTAATTCCAATATTTATATAATTCCAAGGCCAGTGTTGGACAGTGTAGGACAGTGTTGGAAGGTCGTCTCTCAGCTTTCAGTTTTCAATACTTATTGAAGTATATGATTAAATCTTACTAAACAGAGGAAAATTACCAACGAATAAGAGTTTAAAATAGTTTCTATTATTTGTGAAAATCTAACATTTCAGGTAAATTTAAGAAAATTGTAACGAATCGAGTTTTCAAAGAACAGTTTTGAGTTATTGTTATATATTATATTAAAGACTCGGGTGAAATGTTTTAACATCGTTTGAAATTTAACTCTTTTTTTTACCATACATTATAATTATTCATTTCATAACCTATATTTAATCATTTCAATATTTTAAATATATAATTAATATTTTATGAGCTTCTTCACTCCTTTCCGAAACGCAGTTAAAGATTGCAATATAGCTCTGTCTCTTTCATTTCCTACCGTCTATCTCTCTCTCTCTCTCTCTCCATCAATGTCCCGTTGGTTTCGAGGAACTAGGAAAGGACAGGATTACCACGCAGTGTATTCTTGAAAGTGCGTCTCTGGTGAACACGTCACTAAAACTCCATACCGTGTAGACATGAGCTCACGATCCTCCACGAGTAATTACATCACAATTATCCACTCGACACGATAATGAGATCGAATAACAGGTCCTCGCGAAGGGAGACCGCGAGTATATGGTCGATTATACAATTAATCGACTCGTACCAAAATGTCATATCGGAAAACTATGCTGTAACGCTGATATGTTAGGGCGTATCTCAGTGACGGTATTTCGGTTGCGCTTATGAGTAAAAGTTACGTAAGATAAGTTACATGTACATTGTACACTGTGTGCTATATTAAAATAATCATGTCTTCTAATTAATATTTTGATGGCTTAGCAACACTTCAAATGTCCTAATTATTCTTAACAATAAAACCCCCCTCCAAGAAGATGTCGCCATCGATGCAGCACAGCCTGGAGATCTGTTACGTCAAATCGGTATCAGAAGATATCTACAGTTACATTATATGCCGTGGCGACACGTTTTATAAACAATATTATACTATAAAAAAGTGTGTTGTCGATTTTAAAAAACCCTCTCGACTAATTTTTTTTTTTTTTACACAATGAAGTTCGTCTACTAGAATCCGCGCTTGGTGGAATGGAAAGGGATACTAGGAAAATACCTTATTTTGCAGTTTTTATGGCAAAAAAAAAAAAAACTCTCCAGTACAACATAGAATTTAAATTTCTTCACATGGGGACATCAAACATTCTTGAATATCTGTCAAGGTTGTTCTGGAATCTAATCATAACTTTTTCCCTTCGTTTAAAAAGTTTGTTAAATAATGCCACAATGCTCATGACAGATATTCAAGAACTGTTGATATCACCATGTGAAGAAAATTAAACTCTGTGTTTGTACTGGAGCAATATTTGATTTATTTTGGCCAAAAAAAGTTTAGCCATACAAAGTGAAAAAACATTGGTCTTTTCTCGCGTCCCCTTCCACCTCACCTTAAGGGTGATTAATTCATCAACTAATGAATTCTCAATCTTTACCCACCTCTCTGAACTTTACTATTCCATCCATTGTAAAGCTAAATATTTATGAATAACAACTTTCTTTATCACCACAATCCAATTTTAATAGGAAGGGCCTTATTTGACAGCTATAAAAACCATTAGATACTCTCGTCTCTCATATATGCGTACGTCAAGTTGTGTAATCTACAGCTTTCACTTTTGATAGATTATGGAATAAAATTAGTAAGCTATTAAACTTAAATTTTAGTAAAAAAAAGTTTATATTTTCTAAAAGCCCTACATATGAACATTGGACAGAAGAAGGTTATGCTGTTTACGTCTTGTTCTGAACCAGCCTCATGTTCAGGTGAGTACATCAAATCTCAATCAAATGCTCATGAGCATGCCGTACTGAAAATAACAGGCCGTGTATATATCACTCTCTGGACCAATGTATGTTTCATCCCTCAGTCCACACTTGTAATCTCGACACTTCATGAAAGGGAATGTGTAAACCGAGCCAGGCTCGAGCCACAAATAGAACCCAGTCGTCATCACTGCTCAATGCATGAAATGGGTCACGTCGCGCGCGCACTCAACTAATAAATCACCCGGTTTATTGAGTCACTTTCCATTCTCCGTGTTTACCAAGTGCTGGATAACTAGGTTAGACGAGCGCTGCATTATGTCATTAAGTTCCAGATTTAGATACACAAGGCTCTGATTTTTACCCCTCTGCTAGGTTTCCATGATGCCGGTTTAAATATATTCTCGGCTAGAGTTTGCTCGCTGCTTCGCTCGCATTTAAGTGTGGTAAATCGATTTTAATTTTCCAGCGAATCATCTTAACTACGAAAAAAAAACACAATTTCAGACACGTATGGAGTGAGGGAAATGTTTAATGTGTTGACGAGATTTATTATAATAATTATATATAGATGTCGGATCCAGACAAAATTGAAGGTTCTCATTTACTCTGAACGAGCTTTTCCTAATAGTTTCCTTACTCACTGAGAAAGTTTACTGTGAATTATGAACCATTACTATAATATAAATTACTATTTTTTATATCCAAAATTGCAATAGTAATTACCCAATCACTAAACAAACGATCATGTTGGGTATTTGAGCCACTTTACTTTTTATTTATCACGTTGAGATATATACACTTCCTTTACGGATTACACTATGACCGTATCCTACAAGTTATGCAATAGTGCAATCATTCAAGATAGCAATTCACTCTAAACGATGTGTACATAACTTTTAAAACAAATATCTGACTCACTCTTTAGCTTTAAATATTCACCGTATGATTGCATTCACTATTTAAATAATTAAAAATAATTTTAGTTTTAATAATTGTTAACATTTTGTATTTTTTGAAACAACAAATTGTATCTACTACAACTTAGCAACCATCTAATTATGCAGTGGCCCACTCTCTTTGGTCGAATGATCTAGATCATTCTTTCTCAAACTTTTACAAATATTGGGCCGCTTGATAAGCGTTCAATGCACACTCTGACCACCAACCATAACATACTACCCACCTGTCACTTCTAGAGGAAGGACATTTTCTAATGAAAGTGTTTATCCAGCAGTAAAGACATCAGATTTATACAACTTTGTTTCATATACATATTTTACAGTCCAATTTTCATAGGAAGAACCTTGCAGCTAGAAACGACACTAAATCTACTTTCAAGTCAAGTCATACGATCTGTCACTTTTGATATATATTATTGATAAAATAACACTAATAATGTAGTAAAATTTGTATGAATGTTGGCTCTTTCTATGAAAATTGAACTGTACTTGTGGAACAAAGACAAGTTGACTTAGCGGCGTTAAGAATTTCAATATTAACCTTTTGGTTTATTTCGTTACTTTCTAATAAAGAGAAAAAAAGATAGGAACTGTGAAAAATGTCGACCTCAAGATCATGATATAGCTTTACGTTTTATGTTTATAACCAAATACAATTTCTGTTTGTGCTCGTGGTAGTGTTTCGATTGAAGCCGTCAAATAAAGAATAATTTAATGTTGGGTAGTTGTCGATAACGATTTTACTTAAAACGGATCTCTGGGGAGCCTTTGAATTAGATTAAAATAAATATCATTTGAGGTTAGATTACTGAATTTTTTTTATAAACTTATTCTATAGCCATAATAGACTATTTGAGAAAACAATATTGAGAGTGCGTCATAGCACTATTTTTTTATGGTTCCATATGCGGCCCACTAGGTACACTGCCACGTACCCCAGTTTGAGAAACACTGGTCTAATTGATCACAATAGACTGCTGATGATAGGGAGATCAGGGTTAGAATCTCAGTTGGGTGTACTCATGGTGTTTTTCCCTAAATTGTTTCCCACTCTCCTTCCACACAAATAAGGGTGCATTTCCTCTTAATTCAACCCTACTCAATCCCCAACATACTAGTGTAATGAGTACATATGCGTATAATCCTGACGGGTAGGGAGACGCGCTGATAAAAAGTACACACATACACACACATATATATAGTACACTCCCTTTACCCTGAGAGGTAGCAGTGTTGAAGACAACACTATGGCCCTATCTTATAAGCTGCACCCGCCTCGGTGGCGTAGTTGGCTAACGCGCTAGTCATGTTGATCTCGACTTCTGAGAACGGGGAGATCTAGGTTCGAATCTCGGTCGGGTGAACTGGGGGTGGCTTTTCCTAAATGGTTTTCCACTCTCCCTCCACGCAAATGCGGGTTCACTTCTTCTAAATTCAACCTTCCCAATTCCTAATCCATTAGCGTAATTAGTACTTAAGAGCATAACCCGAACGGGTAGTAAGACGCGGTGCTAAATAATAATAATAATAATAATAATATAAGCTGCATCATAGTAGAACTATAAGTTCTCCACCTTTCAGGATAGAAGAAGGGCCCGTTGATAACCCGCACACAACATCGCACCCGACATTCTCCCAGCAGAAAATCAAACCTGAGAACAAACCACGTAGCTAGGCCATCATTTTTCCGAAAGTTTGGTGCCGTCATCAACTGTAAACTCCTCACGGAGCCCATTCAACCTTTCAACAAAGGGAAACAAACTGCTCAACTTATAGAGCGAGGGAGCCAAATTACCTTAGTTAAAGTTTTCTCTATCTGTCTTGCGAGGATGCGACTGTTCGAGTCAGAAGTTCTCCTCCACCCTAACAGTTAGCTAAACCTGCCCATCCTATCATTTTTATTTGCACCTTCAATCATCCCCCACCCGCCAAAAAACCCGATGAAACTTGAAACAGGGTCAAGGGGGTAGGCTACAATTTCTTCTTGTCACACTAGTTGAATATTTGCTGTCTTAACACATTTTTAGAAAAAAAACTTTTATATAAAATACTTTTGCTTTCAGTTTCAAATACGCCATCCCTCGCGTTATAATCGTTACCTGTAACATACAGAATGTAATCTTTAAATTGAAAAATGACACCTGGACATGGGAATTGAACCCGGGAACTTTGGCTTAGTACGTCAATGCTCCAAGCACTGAGCTATCCAAGAATCGTCTCGTTCCCAGGGTCATTATTCCCTCATATGTTAGGGCAGAATGTATATTACCTCTTTATGAAGTTATCAGACGCACAAAGCATATTATTTATTAATCTACACACACTGTATAGTTCAGTTCATCTCTCACTTACCAACATCTTTATATTCCTGAACCAAGGTGGATATAACCAGGGAGTTGAAGTGGTCAGGATTGTTTAGGATGTTACCAACCACTTTTTGACAAACTTTGTTGGTTCTAATCCTGGATGGATCAAAAATATTCTTAGTTTTCGCCAGATTATATCATCTAAAATTAATTTAAAAAATGTTACCAATAACTAGATATTCATTTAAACTTGTTTATTTTAGCTTTCTGACCTTCCATCTTTTATTTTATAAAGATATAACTGTTTAGAGATTACCGCGAACATCATACCATTTGACGGGGCTAATGAGTTTAAATATTTAGGAACAATTTTACGAACAATTTTACCTATCAGTAACGATATTACAGTGTAAATTAGGAGAAGAATACATTCGAGAAATGCATCCTATCACTCGGTCAGTAAGCTGTTGTCATCTCGCCTGCTGGCCAGGAATGTAAAACTTGTTCTTCTATGGGTGTGACAGGTGGTCTCTTACCGCACATGACGAAACCAAATTTAGGGTGTTTATGAAGATAGTTGGTGGCCGCATGGTCTAAGGCGTCACTCTCATATTAGACTAGACTGCGGAGAACAGGGAGCTCGGGGTTCAAATCTCGGTCGAGTGCACTGAGAGTGATTTTTCCAAAAAGCTTGTATACTATTCCTCCACGCAAATTATGGAACACTTCTCTAAATTCAACCTTCCTCATCCCTAGCGCATTAGCTTAGTAGTACATATGTGTATAATATGAACAAATAGTAAGACCCGATGGTAAAAAAAAAGATAATCCTGACATTTAAGTTTGCGTGACCGCCGATGAAGGTCATATAATTTAAAGTTTTCTACTAAATGCCCTGAATTCCAAAATTTGCAGTATTTTTCGGATTCTGTTGTTGGTGTGAAATCCAATCTATTTCCTTTGTTTTTAAGAGACAAAACGTTCCTTGTTTCTTGGTATCTCAGGTGCGTGGCAACACTGTCGAGGAACGTGAATTACACAGTGTTGCCGTACCTGGCGAACTCTCGCGTGCCCGCTTTGCACAGTTCTCTTTTTTCTTCTTCAAATAATACAGTCCCTTCTCTTCTCTACCCCATCTTACCAACCCAACACTTTTTATTGGCAGGGCGGGTGAATGTTTTCTTCCCACACCAGGCTCACAAAGGCCTACCAACATTAAAAGTGCAACTGATAACAAAAAGTGTTCGCATGAGCGAGGAAGTGTTTGCCTCCATTTTTTTTATAAGGTGTGTTCTTTGTCAGCTAAACAAAAGACCTGGAAAAACAAAATATTCGAACTGTCATTAGCCGTTTTAACTAACCACGAAAAAAGTAGGAACGCTGCATAGACTTTGTTAACACGATAGAGGTAGGCCTATTTGTTTTCTTTTAGTTCGAGACTTGATGAGGCCACTTCAAATTATTATTATTATTATTATTATTATTATTATTATTATTATTATTATTATTACTGTGCACCACATCTTGCGATAAGTTCGGGTTAGCCATATATGTATACTAATCGCATCGCGTCTTACTACCTGTTCAGGTTATAGGTCTACGTATTTTTACTAATTACGATAATGAGTTAGGGATGGGGAAGGTTGAATTTAGAGGAAGTGTACCCACATCTACATGGAAGGGGAGTGAAAAACATTTTTTGAAAAACCACCTTCTTTAGACTCGGCCGAGATTCGATCTCCCTGTCACTGGCAGTCTAGTCTAACACGAGAGTGACGCCTTAGACCATGCGGCCACCGAAGCAGGTATGAGGAAGTAGAATTTAGGTAAAATGTAACTGAATTTTCTGGGAGAAAGAGTGCGAAACCATTCAGGGAAAGCCACCTTTGTTGCGTTCGACCGAGACTCAATACGAATATTAAGGGTCAAATTATGGTTGGTTTACTAAACAGAAAACATGATGTTTGAGGAAATAGAATTTATAGATAGGCCTTCCTACTAATCTTGGGGCATTTAACAGGCTATTTCTGATCCAACTGATTATATTTATGACTTACAAACTAGCTCAATTCTATAAAATACACAACAGCCAGTTTCCCTCGACCCCCATAAAAGAGGAAGCCCCAATTTCACCAATGATTCATTTTTTACCAATGATGGGAATCGAGCCAAATACTCATATCTCAGCGCTATCGACAGACCTATGGTGTCGAAATAAAACATAATTGTATCCCTCAATTTATATAATCATATTAAATAAACGGACATTGCTGAGGGGTGCCTTCTACAATCAACTCAACTGTTTAGAAACACTTCCCCAGGTTTTTCATCGTAATAGGCTGGGATGCCGAAGACGGGGACATCAGGGTTCAGATCCTGGTCAGGTGTACTGATGATGGCTATCAGGAATGGTCCCACACGCTCCTTACACGCAAAATGCCAGTGCATTTCCTATAAATTCCACATTCCTCATTTCTACCCCAATAGTGTAAATATGCGGATAGCCCGGGCGAGTGTTAAGATGCGGTGAATACAAAAAAAGGTTCAGGTTAGTCTGGCAGCCGACCGAGGCCCAGAGCCAAAAAGTGAGGTGCTAAGTTTATTTTATTGTTGATATTGAAATTGGTATGTGAAGGTTCAGAAATGGCGGGTATCACGAACGTGCCCTTGGGCAACTCTCACAATTCAAGATGGCGGCTCCCCCTGCATATACAATTTGTATTTACGTACCCTTGATCTTATTATTTGACAATTATTAAATTTAAAAAAAATAATATTATTTTCTTACCATTGGTTCAACTTAAACATTTATTAAAGATACATTTATAATCCTTTATAACCAAAACATGGCGGCACCGCCATCTTTAATAACTTTGAATGTGAACGATTATTACAAACAAGTCTTCAAAATTTTTAATTTCATCCAATGATTGACATAATTTTGAAACTGAGGTTAGTTAATTTTCTTAAAAGGAGAAAGAAAATGTAATATTAATTATTCATAATGATATTTTGTCTTTAGTCGCAGACAAGTTTTTAATTATCAAGTCATCATCCTCATAGTCGGACAACAAGACAATGTATTTGTTGCAACATGTACCAACATTGCAATTGCAAAAATTAGTACAGGGTGATCCTGCATTTAAACAACCACACATCTTGGTTAGAAAGTTGTTATACTCTCACATAGGCACGCCATTCATTTCGAAAAAAATATAAATAATATCAGTGCAAGGGGAACTTTATTTGGCCCTGCAAACTTTGTGAAGGTTTATCTTTGTAGTAAGTGAAGTATAGGTGATCAAGCTATATATTATTATCCTAACATTGCTCAGTATTATGGTCCTATAAAACCAGCCATGCCTCAAAACTTCACGTTGAATCCCCAACATCCCTTAATATACTTTGTAATTGTGTAATTACTTTACAATCGTATACTTGCTTCTAACCAAGCAAGGGGAATAATTTTGCTTTTCTAAAATATATTACTCATCAATAATGATTGATGCCCAGAGTATCATGGGTACACCACCAGAACATGTTGTGAAGATCACACTAAAGATTAAACCTAGCACTACAGAGGAATACTAACCTCTTAATGATATGGTGACCTCTAAACTTGATACCTCAATGGATGCATTATCGGTCGACAAAACTTGCAAAACAAAATTAAAGAATATTTACTTGTGATCAACAGCTTTAAAGAGTTTACTCTTGAATTTTCATGGAAATACTTTGAAAAATGTAGCTATATCATTCTGAGACTTGGAGGTATGCATTTACTGATGAGTTTTGTGGGCTACGAGGGCTCAATTATGACTGAAAGTAGGTTAGTAGAAGTGATTGGTAGCGTGATAGATAAGGAGTGCTGAAAATGCTCACTGGTAAAAAAAGATTCCCGCAGACCATTCGAGCTCTGTGTATGATTGTAGAAAAAGCCCTATGCTTTATTTTTAGATCCGTAAGCCCTCAACATGCAATGAGTCTTGCTTCTAAGAGAAAAACCACCCAGTTGACTGTTTCACAAAACCAATCATGTAGATTATCCAGAGAGGAAAGGAAATCGACCTTTATACTGTACGTTGAAGAAATTAATCACATGAAACGTTATTTTTTCGCATCTGGACACAAGATTTATTGTCTGTATAATTTAATAACTAAGATAAAATTATTTTACCTATGCTAAAACCATTTGTCTGATAAAATGAAATCCGAAAAAAATAGTGGCAAAAATAAAATTATTTCTAAGAATAATTTTTCCCACTGCGTCTTAGTAGCCATTTGGGTTATACGCGTACATTAATTACGCTACTGGAATAAATATGAGGAAGGTAACATTTCAGAATAAATACACCTGGACATGCGTCGAGGTAGTGTGTTAAACCATTTTGGGGGGGAAACACACTTATTGTATCCAATCGGGATTCGAACCACGATCTCACCATCACCGGCAATTCAGTCAAGCACGAGAGTGACACATTATACCATGCGACCACCGATGCGGGTATCTAAGTAATCGATTGTATGTGTTGAGCTAAGAGTAAGTATTTAGCTTTGTTACATTCACCCGCATAGTATGTTAACATGTTTTATTTAGTGCAGTGATCTCCCACCAGAATTTGTAAAAGCCTGCTTTTTGTTGGTCTCTCCATACTTTTTGGACAATGTGGAAATATGTTAAGATAACTCGTGTGTCTGTAGAAGATGAAAATAGTGCCGGTAAAAAAGTTAGAAGTGAGGTCAGTAAGAACATGTTAAGATAGCTCGTGTATCTGTAGAAGATGAAAAGAGTGCCGGTAAAAAAGTTAGAAGTGAGGTCAGTAAGAATATGTTAAGATAACTCATGTATCTGTAGAAGATGAAAATAGTGCCGGTAAAAACGTTAGAAGTGAGGTCAGTAAGAACATGTTAAGATAGCTCGTGTGTCTGTAGAAGATGAAAAGAGTGCCGGTAATAACGTTAGAAGTGAGGTCAGTAAGAACATGTTTTGGCCAAGTTCAAGTATCGAGGGAGAGTAATTAGTAAATAGAAATAGTCGATTAATACTCTTGGAATATTTTATTCAGAAGTCTGAGTTAATTATTATTTATCAACCCTATTGATTACACGTTTAGTTTGTAATTCACCCCTGTCGAACCTAATTTGTGTTAGCCAGGCAGGTGTTTCGCCGAGATTTTAGGATATATTTTAAGGGTGCCTCCAAACTAAAAAGGTTGGGAATCACTGACTTAGTGCTACACATATTATTTTACCAGCATTTTCCTGGTGGGATAGTGGTAAGCCAGTAAACTTGAAATTAATTCAAACCTCAATCAAGCCAGCAACCAGCAAACCATACTAGATGAGCTTGACATTTAGTCTGCATGTCCACCAGTGCGGATGCAACAAGTCTTACTGCCCACTCAGGCCATACACAAATTACAATAAATAATCTACAAAACCAGACGAGGAGGGTGAAGTTTAAGAAACGCAGCAAATTTCGTCGAGCACGGAGAAATAATTACGTAAAAAAATAATCATTAGTTCATCTGCCCGAGATTCGATCTTGGTATCCGGGTTCCCAATTACTTCCAATTTTTAAAGAAAACGTTTGGTTACTTTCTGTTGGTTTGTTTTTTCCCGCACAGTCCATTTTTGTTTGTCTCCAAACTTTTAAGCTGAGCATTTTTTTTTTCTTCTTGTTTTACCGATATTCGCACATATAGCGCTGTTGTTCGGGAAAGCGAGGTGTTTGTTTCTCCCATAAAGTAGAAAGGAATGGAGGATTAAAATCCTTACAGGATGCGCCGCATCTTCTCAAGAGATATTTCACAATGGAGCAGGTGCATGTTTGTATGGTTCGCGACATGAGAAACGCATCAATCATTCGTGAATAGCTAACGAGTCGGATGTGTGATCGCTTTACGGCCGATAGTATTTTCACGTGTCGCATTATGAAGGTGCGAATAAAGGGGATCATTTCATATAACGGATTACATGGGCACAAATGACTTTAAGGGCAGTGAATAGTTTCATTTGGAAGTGTGTTGACACAATTAAAATGGGTTTTTTTTCCAAATATTATATATATAAATAAAAATTACTTTTGAAATATGCCCTTGTTCTGAAATTATACATTAGCTTTGTGCTCAGAAAGGATAAAATCACACAAAGTAGGATGATAATTATAATTGCGGAGATTTGCAGTAATAATTTTATTTTAGTAATATAGTGAGTCTACTTTGTTATTAAATTACACTAATATATATTATGTGTCCATGTACTGAAACACCACGGTTAAAAATTGTTTTTGTCCACCCTTGATATACATCGTGTCCGGTACTTATTTGTCGGATGTAGCTTAAGATCGAACATCCGTTTGGTTTATATCTTATAAAACTTAGTAATTAGGTCTATAACCCACAGACAGATATAATGTCTAAATTGGTAGTTAAATTACGATGTTATGTAAGCAAAGTATTAAGCTATAGAATAGAAAAATGTTCTTATTTTAATTGAGTGAGTGTAGCCTTCCCATAGAAGAACTAAGGAATATCTTCTTGTTTCACCCATCCCATGAATAAATTACAAGTAGGCCTATGTATAGAGTACAATAGAATCGTGCTAAATGATTACCTTGCATAGCAAAATAGAGTGCACTCATATGATAGTGAAGCTTATACATGCTATGTATATTACAATTAATTTCGTGTGCATACATTTTAAATACATTTTAGGGAATTTTACAGCGAATGCCCCATTTTATGTTAAAGTTTGCTACAGTATTTTTTTATCAATTACCGAAAATATATATATATCAAATTTAAATAGAAGTTCAATGTACCGTTTTTGAATTTATAATACTGTGTTTTTATATACATACATATTTAAATATTAGTTTATGACACAATCTGATGTTAGGGGAGCGTGGCTACTGTAGTCCAGTCTATGACACAAGCTGATGTTAGGGGAGCGTGGTTACTGTAGTCCAGTCTATGACACGAGCTGATGTTAGGGTAGCGTGGCTACTGTAATCCAGTCTATGACACGAGCTGATGTTAGGGGAGCGTGGCTACTGTAGTTCAGTATACGACACAAGCTGATGTTAGGGGAGCGTGGTTACTGTAGTCCAGTCTATAACACGAGCTGATGTTAGGGGAGCGTGATTACTATAGTCCAGTCTATGACACGAGCTGATGTTAGGGGAGCGTGATTACTATAATCCAGTCTATGACACGAGCTGATGTTAGGGGAGCGTGGTTACTA